>JAFEMH010007308.1:0-94972 GCA_022495995.1 Adenophora triphylla var. japonica
CAACAATGCGCCAGGAATACGAAGCCTCGTGCATAGCCAGGGCCTTGGAAGCCGCCCTCGAGCGCAACATCTTAGAAGCCGGATGTATATGGAGACCTCAGAATTGATCATCAATCAAGTATCCAACAAATGGAAGACGGTAAGATTCCCGCCTCTCGGCAAGTACCACGCGCATACATGGAGGAGCTCATTGCTTCGGGCCTCAAGGGACATATCTTTTCACTATTTGCCAAGAGACAGAAACCGCTTCGCAGACGCCCCCGGCAACCCCCTCGCCTCTTCTTGTCAAAATTCCCGAAGGGAAAGCAAGCAAACCCCTCGGGGGACAGGCAGACGGGGAAACACCCGCCTATTGGGCCGTGAGATCGAAAAAGAAAAAGAAACGATCGACGAACTCCCTTGTACAATCAAATTTACTCAAGCATTCTCCAAAACGGAGAAGCTTCCTTCACAAGCGAAGATGGAAAATACAAAGAAGGGATCAAAGCCAAAAACATGATGGCATTAAAACGCCCGTGCATCCCATTTCCGTCATTCTTGGGGTGTAATGTTGTACAAGAAGCGCCACTCAAGGGCCACTCCTTCAAGGTGGTAAACAAAGAAAAGCCGCCGGAAGCTAATGAACGAAGTTCACAACGGAACCTCGCGTGTCCGGCACATGAACGCCCGAGCATTGACACTGCATCATTCTCCGTATGGGATACTATTGGATACTCAATGGAAACAGATCGCATCCAACATCCGAAGATGCGACAAAATGTCAACGATTCTTCCAATCCTCAATCACATCCCTCCTCACGAACTCTATTGCATGACTACGCCTACGGCCTTTCGCCACATGGGGAATCGGACAAGTCATCGGCAAGATCACTCCTCCTGTGGAGCAATGGTCACGAAGTTCATTTTAGTCGCAAACGACTTACTTCACCAAACGGGTAGAAGCCACAGATCGTACAAGATACCGAATTTCTAAGAAGGTGGCCGAGTCTCATCCGAGAGAACATCATGGGCCGATACGGAGTGCCCAACGAGATCATATCCGACAATGGGACTCACTTCGAAGGAGATTGTGACCAACCATCGACCGAATCTCGCAGTCACACGTCACAGTCTTCTCCTTTACTGCACTCACAAACCACACTGTGTGTTAAGTAGAGGCACCAACAAGACTCTCGCCATGATAATCGTAAAAGATGACTACTCGCAGGCTCAGGATCGGCCCGAAAAGCTACATCTAGCCCTTCGGGGATACCGAACATCGGCCGTAACCGCCCACGGGGGAGAATACTCCGTTCTCGCACTCTCACCTCACGGAATGGAAGCGATGTTACCCGTGGAATTGGAAATTCCATCCCTCCGAGTCCTCTTGGAAAACGGGGATCAATGAAGTCAATGGCTGAGCCGTTACGACGAACTTGCTCTACTCGACGAGCGCAGATTGAAAGCCACGGAACACACTCGAGCCTACCAGAGCGTAATGGCACGAGCATTCGACAAGAAAGTCAAGATCCGAGACATCGAGAAGGCGACTTGGTGCTAAAGGAAAAGCCTCCTACGCAGACCAATCCCCTCGGAAAGTGGGAGCCTACTCTGGATAGGACCGTTCGTGGTACAAAGAATCTTCTCCGGAGGAGCCATGAAGCTAGCAGACTTTGGACGGAAACCCTTTCGTTAACCCCGTGAACGGAAGCAAGCTCCGCAGATACTTCGTTTGAGGAAGAGCACGAGTCAACTCACCTTCCCCATACATCGTCCCCTCAAATTAAAGTGCTAAAAGAGTAATACCCAACCTGGATACATTCCCGCTAATGATCCGTAAAAATAGGGTCGCACTTCTTTCGTCTTTTGTTTTTCTCAAATTCACCTAAAAGTGTCGAACTACGGTGACTCGAGCCCCTTAGTCCAATTGTAAAAGGGGAACGTAGGGCAGCCATCTTTGGTTCGGTCTAAAAACAAAAAAAAATACAATAAGCATCAATTGCTTCGTGTTTCGAAAAACTCTTTTCATTTAACCTACCAATTCATAATCTAAAACATTCTTTGATGAGTTCAAGCACCTGGCCAACTCTTGACTCGCTACACGCTAGCAAAACTACAATAAAACATTAATCAATTAATGTGTCTCGCAATGA
Organism: Adenophora triphylla var. japonica; assembly: GCA_022495995.1. Taxonomy (NCBI): domain Eukaryota; kingdom Viridiplantae; phylum Streptophyta; class Magnoliopsida; order Asterales; family Campanulaceae; genus Adenophora; species Adenophora triphylla. The sequence goes on from JAFEMH010007308.1 coordinate 2,133, forward strand.
CAATGGGTGGATACTGGGACAAAGAAGGTCAACCTAGTTTCCCGTACTAGGTCCCTCATCCTTCTTCCCCTTCCCTTTTCCCCGCGAGTGTTCTTCACCTTCGCAGAAATATTCCGTAGGCCTTCTACCCGGCTCAGTGGACCCTTCCCGACGCCTCCGTCAAGCCCGCGGCCGTCAACACAGCTCCTTTCTCTCGCTCGTCTCGAGCCGCCGCTTCGAGCCATCATCATAGTGCTTGATTGGCCTCCCGACGCACTTGCCACATAATCGCCCACGGCATCGCCAACACGATTCCTGTGGTTAGCCTCGCTTCGCTTCCTCCTCAAGGTCGAGCCGGTCTGTGTGATCGAGCACTCAACAGCCTCACTCCGTCTCCACAAGATAGCCATCTCGTGTCTCCCCATACACTCTTCGTACTCGCCCGTATATCAGCCGACGTTGCAACGCGCCCTCTCTCCGTGAAAGAGAACCCCCGGCAGAAAGGACGTGTATTGCCACCACCGGTGATCGCAATAGCGTCGAAGGATCCTCCAACCGCAGATCCCACCTCAAAGGTAGCAAGATAACTCGATCGGGCCAGCTGGCACTCAGCCCACTGCATCGCCGCAGTAACCACTGATGGAATATAGAAAGACGCTCGAGACGCCCCGCACTCGACAATCAATGTGACCCTCCCCGAGTGGTCCTACAAGTCTCAGAATCTTCCAATGGGGAACTCCACCATCGCAAGTGATGCGTGCAAAGTCCGGCCATCCAGAGCTCCAGCTCACTCGATTGCCCCTATCACCAGAGGACGCCGCGAGAAAGACCAAGCGTCACAGACATTGGCACCTCGTGCATCATCTCGCAGCCTCTCCCTCAACCACATGGTCAAGCATAGCGGGACTCCCTCCCCACATGTATCAAGCTACGGCCGCCATCCGGCCTATGCCCAGAACGTCTCGCCCAAGACCAATGGCACGATGTCTCCTCCACTCCGGAATCAAGCCACTGTGTCTAGTACATCGTGATGGCACACACCCGCAGACGTGAATGTGAACAGAGTAGCAATCGCGCAGAAGCAAACGCTGCCCCACGAAAAAGACGCTCCTCGCCTCAAGCAAATCTTTCTGTAGCAAAGCCCCGAAATGTCAACGTAATCTAGATCCTGTACAAGATCCCGTATGCTTCTCCAAATGAGATACCCAACAAAGACACTAGCTTCTCAACAAGGGCTATGCCACCAAAGATATTGAAGAACTAGCTGCTCCGCCTCAGTTCCTCCTGCAATGGCTCAAAATCTTTCAAACGTAGGAGTGACTTCGTTGTACGAAAAGCCGTACACGTTCCTCCTTACGTCCCGTAACCGAGACGCGGCTCTCAAAAGATCCTAATCCGCATGAGCTCCTTCAAAGCCCAAACAGATTTAATCCCGTAATGCCTTTCGAAAAACCTTTTTGTTCTCGCCTCGTGTGGTTCCGTACTCCACGACCGAAAGTTGTCCAAATATCGCTTGCATCCGAGACGATAACTCGGGGAAAGGGAGCCATGTCGAAGGTGAAGAAAACCTTAAGAAAGGGAAAAGAATTCAGCCGAATGAGCAAAAACAATGCTAGCTTCTTACAAATTGCAAAGCCGAAACCGCAATTTAAAGAATCTGAAATTCAGCTCTAGTCCCACGATTCCCTCTCGCAGCTTGACTTGTCAACTCGCAAACTAACCGCCTTAAAAGTTGGAAACATTTCCAAACCATGCCCTCGTTCACTCTTATGAAATCTCGCGTGCTCGCCCCCGATTTCATTCAACCAATGTCAATATCCCTTCCGCCCTGCTCGTGCAACAAGCAGGCAAATAATTAAAAATTAGTGCATACATGCTTAATTTTTGACCCGTTCAATTTTTAATGCATTTCTCCTTTTTATTTATTTTTGATTAACCTATTTGCTTATTTGCCGAAAAATAATGTAAGGTGATCGCGTAATAAATATGCTGAAGCATGTGTTCCGCCCCACGCGCCTTTTTGCAAAAACAGCTTCAAATCAAAAATTTGTTCCCGACAAATACATGCATTTTGTCTAAACAAAGCAAGAAGAAAGAAAGCAAGAAAAGGGGACTACTCCGAGTCCTCGCTCGTCATCCGTACACTCGACGTACCGCCCCCGCCGCTGCCGGATTCCGTCGCAAACAGAACTCGCCGAACTCCTCCACCTGAATAGGCAAAGGGCCTCCTGAGTACGCGAACTCGAGGACTCCTCTCTCGCGCCCGAGTGCGCGTGTAAGAAGGAGCTCCAAATCCAGCCGTTCCGCCCGCGAACCGGCCAAACCCCCGCGTGAAGTCCTCCCACCCGCCGCTGGGAGCAAAGTGCGAATCTCGGCCTAGGCGGCCCCGATCACGGACGTCCACGCTCCTCCGGGAACCGCACCGCATGAACTCCACGAGCCTCCTAGCGTAGCGGACCACCCGTCCACCAGCCTCACGGCGCTCATTACGTACGTACGGCCGTAAAACCCGCGAACCAGGGAAATCATCGTAAAGCGAACGTAAAGTATAGATGCATCATGTGCGTAATGCTACTATCAAATGCGTAAAGTTAAAAAGGTGCTCACCGAAGCATTGGGGTCCGCCCGTATCGTGGTCTCGGCTCCGCCGGAGCGGATCACAAGTCGCCTACGCGAACCATCCAGCCTCTCGTACGCTAGCCTAGCTCGGCGGATCGGAAAATCTCGAGGACCTCCTGTGGACCTCGCCTCCCTATGCCGCACCCAAGCGGCTCTCACCCTCATCTCAAGAAAACATCATAGGCGGCTCCCGCCATGATGTACTCTGAAGTACACACCCCGAAGGTACCCTCCAAATGGCCAACTCCGCATCTCCTGGGATGCCGCATGTACAAAGGAGGGATCCACCGGCACCAATGGAAGAGACCCCGCCTATGCCGACGGGTCACCCTCTCCCCAAATACATGGCGTCACAGGAAGTCCCACCAGGAGCTTCCGCCGCCGTGTAGTCTCGCCTCGGCACCGCACCGCTACATGATCAAACCTGCTTCCACTGTGTCACTGGATCCTCTCTGAGAACTCCAGGTTCGCCGCCGAGATATCTCCTCGTATGACACTCGAGTGCCAACTCTCGAAGAGACCGCCCTCTTCGCCTTCTTCTCGCCAAACCAAGATGGCAGGGAACAGGGACGCACGGCTCCTTGATGTCCTAAGCCTCGCGGATCGAACACCTCGTAGCACTGCACCCGGCCAAGAGAATGGAAAGTTATGTCGCCTACAAAGCGTATACATACGAGTACATAAAAGAGGCAAGAAAGAGAAAAAGCACGTAAACTTACATCCAAGACAAAGCGTGAAGCCTAAATGAGTGCTCCTCTCCCCGCGAGAACTCCGTCCGTAGAGTGGTAGAGCTCGGCCACCCAGCCTCCCCCACGCAAACCCTCACGCGCATCCAAGTCTACCAGCGACCCGAGCAGAGGGAAGTGACAAGACGTGTCGGAAGTCGGGAACAAAGTCGCCGACGCAAGAAACCAAAGGAACCTCGAGCCGACGCTCCGCGGTCATCCTCAAGGACCCAAACAGATAATCACGACCCTTCCTCAAATGATTCTCCATCGGCTCGTACCGAATGCCTAAGCCCCGGCATCGGTAATATCAAAACCCAGCAGCCTGCATAACCGCCCTCCGGGTGTAACCATCAACCCACACCGCCGTGCTGCCGTAAGCCGGCAACCCAGCTGATAGCGGCAAAATCCGTGGGAGTCACCGTCGCCTCCCCATCTCGAAATGGAAAGTGTGGGTCGTATCCCACCGCACTCGCCAGCCGCGACATACATGGACTCCGCCTCGGCCAGATCACTGCCGCCACAAGACCGATAAACCCACCAACCCGGAGTCAATCACCACTGCCGTGGTGACTCCTCTCTCCCTCTCGAGCCACGTCCGGATAATGCCCCACAATGCTCGCACCGCCTCAAAGGCACCCCGACTCTTCCGGTTATGAGTACTAACCGTCCCCGTCCCCGTGCACAAACAAGACAGAAGCAACGTCAACAAAATGCAACAACGCATGTCAAAAGGATGCAATGCAGATACGGTTCTCATTCATTTCCTGCATATATTCAAAATCATTTCGAAAACTCCGTCGAATTCGGAACTTTCAAAATCTATCGAAAACTCCGTCGAATCCGGAACTTTCAAAACATTTCGAAAACTCCGTCGAATCCGGAACTTTCAAATTCTTTCGAATTTTTCGAAAATTTCGCTCCGTCCCGAATTAAAGCTACTTTAATTTTGTAAAATGCATTTAGACATGGAATTTTGCAACCAAAATTTTTATGTCATCTACCCATGATGTCAATTGAACTACATCCTAGTCAATTTCGACAAATGTTCATAGCAAAGTCAAAAGCCCCAAATCGGGCACCAAAATCCCTAAGTTCATTCCTAACGAATTTCTAACATTTAAAGAATGCACATTCTTAAAATTAATGGAATTTGTAGGAAGCTTACGTGTCTTTCGATCCCTCCCTTGGAGTTGTGGCGGTCCCTCGCCGGATAAAACTCCGCCGGATTCAATGGGAGAGTGGTGGTTCGAATGGTCCGAACCAATCGAGTTCTTTCGTCATCGGTCCTTCCGTGGCGAGCCATTGGTCCTCCTTCACCCTCCATAGCGATTTTCCCTCACAAATTCGAGCAAACCTTGCAATTTGGGTTGGATTTTTCTCTCTTTTCTCTCCTCTCTCGCCGGCAACAATGGAAGAAAATGGCCTTCTTCCTTCCTGCCTCGGCATTAAAAGGATTCTGAAAATCGCAAAAGTCCGACCGACTCTTACCGCACTGTAATAATTTTTGCCCCTTTTGCCCTCGCCTTTTGGCAATTCCACTTTACCACTTTTGGCCCCCAAAAGTGTAAAATTTCCCCGCTTAGACATTTCTAACACCCTATCCCCGAGGATAAATCAAAGTTAGTTCTCACTAACGCTCGTCTCCCGACGTTAAATTCCGGGCCCATTGACATTTGACATTCAAACGTTCAACCATGTCTCCTGACATTTCAAGCACTATTCCGTCTCCCGACGTTAAAATTTAATAATGGTCCTCACCATTAAAATCCTCAACCGCGACCTTTCACGGTCCGATTTCAATCCTCGATCGCGACCTTTCACGGTCCGATTTCAATCCTCGATCGCGACCTTTCACGGTCCGATTTCAATCCTTAATCGCGACCTTTCACGGTCCAATTTCAATCCTCAATCGCGACCACCTTTCACGGTCCGATTTCAACTCTCAAATCGCGACCTTTCACGGTCCGATTTCAATCCTCAATCGCGACCTTTCACGGTCCGATTTCACTCAATCGCGACCTTTCACGGTCCGATCTCAATCCCCATCTCGGCCTTTCACGGCCCCATCTCAAATATAATCCCGAACCTCGCGGTCCGACCTCCACTCTCTTATCGAGACCTTCGCTGTCATCTCTCCGCAAGAACAAAGAATAAGCCCGAACCCCAAGGCACGAACGCCTTGCAAGCATAGCCATTCTCCGGCAACAAAGAATAAGCCCGAACCCCAAGGCACGAACGCCTTGCAACAATCCCTCTTCGGCCATCCAGTAAGCTCCGAACGCTCATCCCTGCCAGGATAAAATCCGGCAACAAAGAATAAGCCCAGCACTCCAAGGCACGAACACCCTCGTCGCATCGCAACTCCGGTTTGAGGCGCCACACGCCCTCGAAGGTTTCAAGTCTCGTGTTCGTACGCTCCTAATAGTCTCCATTCAGTTCCGATACCTCGCGAATGGTCTCCTCTCAGTTCGGGACGCTCCCAATAGTCTCCATTCAGTTCCGATACCTCGCGAATGGTCTCATCCAGTTTAGACGCCTCCTAATAGTTCGCCAGTCAAGGTCCCCATGCGCGGCCTCGCCCCTTTTCGAACTACGATCGGCTTGATTCCCGCTCGGATACGTAGGAATCCTTTTCACTAAGGGTCCAAACCACCGACCGCCTGTGTCTCTTTCAAAGTAAGGCATCCCGATTTCGATTCTTATCTTTTTCAAAGACCCCACCTCCTTCGGAGGAGACGTCGCCGAGGGGCTAATCTGTAAGTACCCAAATCCGATCGTCCAAATCCGTCGAAAGTTAACCGAAATCCGTTAACCGGCCCGCTCCAGTTAACCGAACTCGTTAAACTCCCCGTTGCCGTGCCAACGAGACGCCCCGGATCGCCTCTGTGCATCCTGACAAGTCGAACCGTACTTAGCACGTGACATCTCACGTAAAAGTATGGCTTTCCGAAAAACGCATTTTCCGGCACTTTCCGGGCGTTTCTGACATTTCCCTGACCGTTATTTTAAAAACGGACAAAACCGACCGGGAACGATCTTCCACTACCCGGTGACTCAGAGGGCACGTGGCAGCCATGCCACCTCCCTCTAGTCACCCTTCAATCAATTTCAAAGTGGAAAAGACCAAAATGCCCCCGGTTTGCAAGCCAAGTCCGCCGGACTCATCATGCACATTTTCCGAAATTGCCAGCAAGTCCTTCAAATTCCCAAAATACCACAAAACCCCCTGGATTCAGGTCAAGTCCGTCCGGACTCCTACTGCAAATTTCACCTATAAATAGAAATGGCTGTCAAAGCCAAATGAGGAAGATTTTTACACCAAAATTTCACCACCCCCACGGTCCAAACTGGTTTTCACCCCTCCCGAGCTCCCGTTCTGTCTCGATTCGCGTGAAACCTTCGTATTTCGATCAAATATGCACCCTACAACTTCGAAACAACCTTTTGAATCACTTTCCGTGTCCCGTACACACCTCCCGAGCCAAAGGAGTCGACCCTAGCCATAGGTATAACTCCCTCTCTCTAAATCTCCCGTTCCGTCTCGGCTTACGCGCCGCCGCTATAACCGTTTCGAACGTCGTTATCAAAATGTAGACGCCTCCGTCTAACGGGGTCCGATACGTTTTAGCCCCTCGATCCTCTTCTCTTTCCGTAAGAGAAGTAATCACGGGTTAAAACGGCGTTCCGACCCCGTTCCGTTTACTTTTATGTCATTTACCATTCCGGATCGATCGATCCGTTGATGGTCATTTACAATTCCGAGCCGTTTGTTGATCGTCATTTACAATTCCGAGCCGTTTGGCCTCGTTGATCGTCATTTACAATTCCGAGCCGTTTGGCCTCGTCGATCGTCATTTACGAATCCGGATCGTTTGATTCCGTTGACACCGCTTTAAATATTGTCATTTACAAGTCCGATCCGTTTGGATTGTGATAGTATTTACTTTTCAAAGTCCGAGTCGCAACCCGATTCGTTGATCGCGTGTCATTTAATACGCATTTTTCCCGTAAAAATCGTTAACAATGTAATGCCCGGTTCAAAAACCGGAGTTCGTCCGTCGAACTCTCTTTCAAAACGCGCGAAATGACGTTCGGCCTCCGAACGCTCATCTTCAAACTCCAAGCCGCCATTTGACACTTAAAATCATTTAATACGCATTTTTCCCGTAAAAATCGTTAACAATGACTCGCACGGCTCAAAATCGACGTTTGCCACGCAAACGCTCATTTCGAACTCAAAACCGACGTGGCAATTTCAAACTCAAACCGACGTTTGTCATTCAAACGCTCGTCTTTTCAAAAATCACCTAATCAACGTTTGTCATTCAAACCAAGATTAAGCTTGTCATCCAAGCCCCCATTTCAAAAGACACACATACACACACACACGATTTCGAGAAAGGTAGAAAGACTCGTCATGCGAGGCGTTTCGGGCGATCTCGTCATACTCTACCCGAAACGTAACCTGACCTCCGAACCTAACAATCTCTGGTACTAAAAAAGCTTTTTACTCGTTTTTGCTGCCAATAAAAATGATCCCTGTTTTCAAAAGTCTTTTCCTAAGTTTTTGCTACCAATAAAAACGACACCATTTTCAATAGCCGTTTCTCAACGTTTGGGCTCAAAATACAAAAACCGCGTGGCGACTCCTCATTTTGTTCCTTCCCATGAAGCGAGGTCTCAGACACCAACCCCTCCGCGAAAGACAACCGCCTTTTCCGTGCCCCCCGCCCGCGCGCGAAAAAGATCGGGTAATTTCACTAATACTAAGCACAAATCACTTCATACATTCTCATTGGCAAGAGTGCATCGTCGCCACGAACGCCGTGCCCCGAGCTCGAGAGAATAGTATGGTATAAGAATTGCCTCTTTGCCTTTTATTTATCACATACTAACATTAGTGACTTTGTCACTTTGAGCACAAAAGGAGTTTTATCAAGTGTGTTATTCGGGGTGTTATCCTACCACAACAAAAAGGTCAGCATGTGCAGACGTGAGAACTCTCATAGCTCACAGAACTATGGGAACCCTTACAGTAGAGAGAATAAAACCAAACAAGCAAAAAATATGTACTAGTATACATGTGTTACCCCAGGTGTTATCAGCACCCATGGTAACACCTAACAGCAGAGGACATTTTTTAGAGAATGCAAAGACCAAGAGACCTCTTTAGACTAGAAATCTATCATGGTCTAAGGGTTTGGTGAAAATATCAGCAAGTTGATACTTTGTATCAATATGCTCTATATTTATTATCTTTTTATCTACCATATCTCTTAAAAAATGATGACGGATGTCAATATGTTTGGTACGGGAGTGTTGTACAGGATTTTTGGAAATATTAATAGCACTCAAATTATCACAGTATAAGGTCAAAATATTACTATCAAGACCATAATCATCAAGCATGTGTTTTAACCAAATTAGTTGTGAACAACAACTACCACCGCAACATATTCTCGATTCAAATTGTGGATAATGAAACACAATTTTGTTTTCTACTATACCATAATACTAAATTATTTCCCAAGTAAAAACACCCCCCACTTGTGCTTTTCCTATCATCCATATCCCCTGCCCAATCCGAGTCACTAAAGCCTACTAAATTAGTATTAGTATCTTTACTATACCAAATCCCTAAATCACTAGTTCCAGATACATATTTAATGATCTTTTTCACAGAATTTAGGTGAGACACTTTAGGATTGGATTGATATCTAGCACATACACACACACTGTACATCAAATCAGGACGACTAGAGGTAAGGTAAAGGAGACTATCAATCATGGAACGATATAGGGTTGGATCAACATCTTCTCCTACTTGATTTTTTCCAATCTTGAGAGAAGTGCCCATAGGAATTTTTGAGCTCTTCGAACCTTTCAACCCAAACTTCTTCACCAGGTTTCTTGCATATTTGCTTTGGGAGATGAAAATCCCTTCACTTGATTGCTTAACCTGCATGCCTAGAAAGAAGTTAAGTTCCCCCATCATGCTCATTTCAAATGCCTCTACAAAATCATTTAAACAAGTTTTTGATGTAGAGCCATATACTATGTCATTAACATAGATTTGAACCACGACAAGTTCTTTTCCATGTTTAAGAATGAATAAAGTCCTATCTGCTTCTCCTCTAGTAAAACCATACTCTAGTAAAAAACTAGTTAACCTACCATATCATGCACGTGGAGCTTGCTTCAACCCATAAAGAGCTTTATCAAGTCTATACACATGGTCTGGTTGAAATGGATCTTCAAAGCCTTTTGGTTGTTCAACAAAAACTTCCTCATCTAAGTATCCATTTAAAAATGCTGCTTTGACGTCCATTTGAAACAATGTGATTTTAAGAAAGCAAGCAATGGCCAATAAAAGTCTTATTGACTCAATTCTAGCCACGGGTGCAAAGGTCTCGTCATAGTCAATACCTTCAACTTGGGTAGAGCCTTGAGCCACAAGACGAGCCTTGTTCCTAACAATGTTTCCATATTCATCGGTCTTGTTTTTGAAAATCCATTTTGTCCCAATAACATTAGTGTTTGAGGGACGGGGTACTAAAGACCAAACATTGTTACGAGTAAATTGATCAAGTTCATCTTGCATTGCTTGAATCCAAAAATTATCTTTCAAAGCTTCAATCACATTTTTAGGTTCTACGGATGAAGTAAAACAAGAGTATGTTACCTTTGAGTATGTGGTGGACATACACACATACCTTACCATGTCATGGTCACTAATGAGATTCATACGTCTTGTTTGTACACCCTCATTCACCTCCCCAATCACTTGGGTTGTAGGATGATTCCTACCGATTCTAGGTGGAGGATCTCTTCTCACATTCTCGTGAACCTCTCGTTTCAACTCCTTCTTGATCTTCATTTGCCGGATCGAATCGATGCTATCTCGAGGTGTTATCTCATCAATGGTAACACCTCGCTTCGCTCAGTGTTACTACTCGCAGTTAGCACTTGTGGTAACACCTGTGGTAACACCTTCTCGACTCGACTTCTTCCAATGTACTTCCAAGGGTGTCTCTTGAACACTTTCTCCCGCAATACTTGAGTGATCATCAAAAACAATATTCATAGATTCTTGGATGGTTTTTAACCTTAGATTAAATACCCTATATGCACGACTATTTGAAGCATACCCAAGAAAAATGGCCTTATCACTCTTTAGAGTCCAATTTTGCTAATTAGTCCCGATCATTGAGAATGTAACACACACAATCAAAGACATGAAAATAATGAACTTTTTGGTTTCCTACCATTCAAAATTTCGTATGGAGTCATGGTTGTGCCGGGTCTTAGAAAAACTCTATTGGCCGTGTGACAAGCCGTATTTAGTGCCTCGCCCAAAATCTTTTCGAAATTTTTTTGAAAATATCATCACACAAGTCATTTCAAGTAAAGTCCTATTCTTCCTTTCAACTACCCCATTTTATTGAGGTGTTTTTGAGCCGAAAATTCATGGTGAATACCTTTTCTTTCACAAAAATTTGAAAAAGAAACATTTTCAAATTCCTCCCATGATCGGACCTAATTCGAAAAATTGAAGCACAAAACATGTTTTTTGATCTTAGAGTGCAAGATTTTGAACTTTTCAAAAGTCTCGCATTTTTCCCTTAAAAAATAAACCCATGTAAATCGTGAAAATCATCAACAATGACATAAGTATATTTCTTGCCCCCAAAACTTTCTATTTCAAGTGGACCCATTAAATCCATGTGCAAAAGTTGAAAACAATGTCAGTCGTACCAAGTGTGTTGCTCATTGTGTTGGGCAAGACTATGGGTAACACGTGTTTGTTTCCCTTTGAGACAATCCTCACAAACAATTTTTTGTTTAAGATCAAGACTAGGAATGCCTTAGACAAAGATCTAGGTTAACAATCTTTTCTATGTTACGAAAGTGAACATGTCCCAACTTTTGATGCCACAATGTAGTGTTATCAAGTTTTGCCGAATGGCATACTTGTTTGTCTTCAACAAGATAACAATTATCACTAGATCTTGTACCTGTCATCACACAATTGTTAATCTTGTCATAAACTTCACAAGTATCTTTATTAAATTTCACCTCTAAGTTGTCATCACAAAGTTGACTAATACTAATTAAATTAGTTACAAGTCCATCAACATGTAAGACATTCTTTAAGGTTGGAAATTCAGACACATTTAGTGTCCCTCTCCCAATGATATTACTCTTGCTCCCACCACCATATGTTACACTACCCCCATGAATCGTTTCATAGTCTTTTAAAAACAATTTTGTTCCTGTCATATGACGTGAACACCCACTATCAAAGTACCAAGAACCTTCAATATTTGTTTTTCAAGCAGAGTACACTACATCACATTTCGTATTAGCTTTTGGTTTCCACACCTTTTTGAATTTTTACCATTCTCGACCGGGGTGTGTTATCCCGTGTGCCGGGCAACACCTCGTGTAACACCAAGGGACTGGACAATTTTTTCGAAACAATATGGCATTTATTTTTAAAATGTCCAGGTGTGTGACAATATTGACACACCTTCCCTTTGTCACATGGTTCTTTTGAAGAAGAATCTTTGTCAAAAAAACTGTTCCTTAACAAAACAATTTTCATTATCATTCATAGACAAAGTAGAAAGAATACTATTCAATGATTCTTGAAAATCAATACCTGCTCTGAGAGGTGTACTCAAGTTCAAGATCTCATCCAATTTGGTAGATCCAGTGTTGAGTTTCTTCAAGGTGGTTTCGGCTAGAGTCAAATTGCCCTTGACTCTTTCAAGCTCGATTTCTCTCTTGGTTGCTTGAATCTCCATATGAGTCACATAGGCCTGGAGTCCTTCATTCTTCTTGGTTAAGGACTTAACCAAATTGTTCTCTTTCTTCCATTCCACGAGCAACGCCTCATAAAGGTCTTTTAATCCGTAAATGAGATCATCTTTGCTCGCTCATCCTCTTGTGTACTTCCCGTATCGTGGTTAGAAGAGCTAACAAAACAAACAACACTATTATCACATAATTCATCATACCGTCGGGTGTGATCACGTATGTTATCTCGCATCGGATAACACCTTGGGTAACACTCGTCCTTCTCCGTGTTACTTACCGTGACAAACATGGTTGTTTGATCGTATTCTACCTCCCGAGATGGTCCTTCATCCTCATCATCACCGAGAGAAACCCATAGGTTCTTTCCTCTCTTTCTGTAGTATTTGCACACTCATTGGAATAGTGACCCCAACCCGAGCAAGCATGACATTGAATGGATTCAATGTGTTTTGGATCGACCTTAACCGATCCGATGATGCTCTTCTTGGGTTCAACTCGGGGTTAGATGGGAAAGTCCTTTTTGGCATCGAATCATAAACCTTGGTTTGCTTCTTCTTTGCTTTCACCTGCATTTTTTCATTGTTATACTTTCTAACCATAGAATTGTATTTTCTAGCAAGTAAAGCAACACTAGCATTCTCATCAATTTCTTCAAAAACCTCATCTTCGTTTTCATCCAAAGAACTCGAGGCTTGAGTTTTCAAAACAATATTTTTCCCTTTAGATGCTTCACTTTGATCTAAGAGATTTAACTCAAAGTTTTTCAAAATACTCATTAAAGAATTGATATTCATAGTTGAAAGATTATGAGCCTCTTCTATAGATGAAACTTTCATATTAAAACGCTTAGGAAGGGTTCTAATTGCTTTTGAGACAAGTTGTTTGTTGGTAAAAGGTTCACCCAACAATTGACACTCATTAGCAATATCAAATAATTTTTCAAAATAAGAAGGAATAGTTTCATTTTCACCCATCCTTAATCTTTCAAATCGGCTAGTAAGACCCCTAAGCTTAGTTTCACGTACACTGCCATCACCTTCACAAAAACGTTGTAAAATGTCCCATGCTTCCTTTGCAGTGGAACTATTTTGAATAAGTTTGAAAATATGCATATCAACCCACTCAAAAATGGCATTAAGTGCCTTTTCATTGAAACTAGCTTGGTTGATCTCTTCCATGTTCCATTCTGATTCAGGTTTGACTTGTACGTCACCATCTTCATCAGCAGGTAACATTGGTAAGGAGTAACCATTTGTTATAGATCGCCATGCTCGAAGATCAATTGATTTGATATGCGAGCGTAGACGGATCTTCCAATAACAATAATTCGAGCCATCTAACACAGGGAGACGCTTATTGTTAGGATTAGCCGGATCATAAGCCATGACACCTAGACCAAGCACTTAGTATCGTCAAGTGACCTGCTCTGATACCAATTGAAATTGCCAATGGCTTCACTGGAAAGAGATGTTACCATAGATGTTACCCAACACCTTGGATAACACACTGACGGACAGCACACACACACCAAATAAAATGTTTTGTAAAAAACTTTGTGCAGCGAAAATAAATAACACAAGATATAATTTTCTCAAGTTATATAAATATATAACTTGAGTGTGCCTAGATGGCGAAGACTTTATAATCAATATATCAAAATTACAAAGCCGAAAGTTCCCTATTGCTAATACAATGATAATGCTCTATGGAACTAAATGAGACAAGGAACGAATCCTATCCTTAGCCAACACTCTCTTAAACACTCAGTGTTTAAACTAGAATCACAAGGGAGGAAGGATATGCGAACCAAAGAACTATGGAACTAAATGAGACAAAGAACGAATCCTATCCTTAGCCAACACTCTCTTAAACACTCAGTGTTTAAACTAGAATCACAAGGGAGGAAGGATATGCGAACCAAAGAACTTTGTCTCTCTTGTACTATGGTGTGTGTGTTTGATATTTGGCCTATCTTCAAATGAATCACACCTAGCCTATTTATAGCCTTCAATTGCCTTGGAGGCTACTCCAAAATAACAGCCTTGGACCTTCAGTTCGTGTGTGAGGAGTGGAGAGATTTCTTGGCTTGAATTCCTCTTCATGCGTTAACTTCCCTAAAAAGTAGCAACCGAATTCTTGAAGCCCAAGTCCTTGCTTCATCACCTTGTACTCTCTTGCTTTCTTTGTATTGTACACTTCAAATAATCAGCAACTCCATGACTTGGTCTTCCCACGTTTTTCTTCTTTATCAACAAATATGAACCAAGCAAAAGTTACTCGTAAATCTCCTATTTACGTGTAACTCCTTCACCAACTTCTTCCTTGATTTTAGCATTTAATCCAGCCATATATTAACCTAAAATATGGACTAAAAAACACATATATCTTGCAAATAATATTAGATATTAGGATATAAATTAATATGAAAAGAATTATTAAATTACAACTCATTCCAGTTCGGGTAACACCCAACTGCCAGTGATAGCACCTGTGGTAACACCCACAGTCTGCATTAACACTCCTAATTATAATTACAACAGCTACTCAGTCAGCACAAAGTGGGGTGGGTAAAAACATACAGCGCTTGAAGAGAACAACAGGTCAAGTAAAGTCAAGGATTGACAGTTCGGGACGGACACTAGGCTTCTGGTTCTCTGGTTTCTGGGAGGCACTCTCTGTTGGGGGTGGTGCACTACCTGTTGATACTACCATACCACTTTCCGCTGGGTCTGGGAGACTTACTGCAGACGTGTTAGGAGTTTGAGCATCTGCAACTGGTGCGTTAGACTCTGAGGGAATTGGACCGCTAGTACCTGGTTCCAAAGAGGTTTGGGGGGAAGCACTGGAATCTGATGGAGTTGGTGTCGGAGCACCAGGTTCTGAAGGAGCCGGTGGCAAAGTTTCTGTTTCTGACATTGGTGTGGCTCCTGATTCTGGTGCCAGTTGAGCCCCTGGTTCTGTTGTGGGTGGTGCCCCTGCTTCCGTTGTTTGTGGGGCCCCTGATTCAGCTGTGGGCATGGTCCCAGATTCAGATGTTGGTGGGACCCCTGATTCAGATGCGGGTTCGGTTCCTGATTCAGTTGTTTGTGGGGCCCCTGATTCGGTTGTGGAAGGAGCTCCTGATTCTGAAGGAGGTGGAGCAGTTGAAGGAGAGGACGTCGATCCTTCTAAGAGCAACGGCTTGCCTGGTTGCTGCTGAGAACCAGGGATAACGAGGGGAGCTTTTCTTGTGACGGGAATAGGAGCATTTATAGATGGCATTCCAGGTGGAAGAATTTCGATTGGTGGCTTTTTCCCAGCATCCGCCAGACTTGTAAGTTTAGGTTCCTCAAGAGAAGCCAGAAATGCGGCTGCAGCATCTGTTTTGGTTGAAGGACCGTGTTCCATTTCCTTCTGCAGTATTTGGTTCCATGTTTGTACTAAACTCCTCAATGAGGGCCGTCCATGAGCCTGAAATAATGAAGCTGGTCAGAACGAAAATATTTAAAAAAGCATGATATATACTTCCTCCGTCCATATTAAATGTCGCACTTTCTTTTTTGGTCCATCCCAAATAAATTTCGTGTTTCTAAATAAGGAAATTATTCTAGTGTAATTTCACCATGATAGAAGTGATGCCCAAACAAGTGGAGAGCATTCTTTAAATACGTTGACAAGTCAAACGACATTTATTATGGGACGGAGGGAGTATAAGTTAAGACGGAAGGAGTATAATACATGAGCATGAAGCACAGCCTCAGCAAGCATCCCAGTATCCTGCCATGCTTTCTCCATAAGAGCATTGTCACCCAAAACTGCAGCTGCAAATGCTGCTTCCCGCCCTAAGCCTATGGATATCAAGTTATTTACCAAACCCTGGAACACAATGCCCATAAAAGTTGGTTAGAAAGAGAGACAAGAAGCCTGAAGCAAAACTATCATATATATTAATTAAAAGAATGCTTTTCTTTTAATTTTTATGGAACTTAAATTATCATTACAGAGCAAGTATAGTATAGCTCCCATCAACTGAAATGAAATATACCCATTTCCACCGTCAAAACCATGATTGCACAAATATGGAGTAAATGAAAGTATTGTGGCCAACCTATACACTGAGGGATATGAAAATGATGTACTACCCAGACTTGTAAACTCCCAAAACAGAAGTGAATACAAAAGACTAGCCATGAACTAGCCAAAATAGTAATTTCCCCACAAAATTTGCTAATCAGGAGTAAAATATCTGGACTTGTCAGAAACATCATCAGGAGTAAACACATGCAATATAACAAATAAACATAAGATCATACACTCAGCCGTGTCAACTCTCCATGATTTGCAAGACGTAAAGCTGATCCTCTTAACTCATGACCCTGTAAAGCTCCTTTCACTGCACCCGCAGCAGCTAATCTCTTCAGAGCTTCTCGTGCAATCTCAGTTTGTGCAGTAGCATCTGCAGCATCAATAAGAGCCAAAAACTCTTTGGCAAATTTCACCACTCCATCTACAGCCTCCACAATATCTTCCTTCTCTGCAGTTAAACTCATTATATCGTTCAAGTTTAGCCCCACCGTTTCATGCCCTATATTTCTACTGTTGCTCATTGTCAGAAGACACTGAAGAGCTCTTTTCAAATCATTGCTCTGCATAGCAAGATCAAATTCCAGCCTGCAAAACAGAAAAACATTTCTCCAGAGTTTGTTATCTGGTTAAGACTGCACGGATCTGAATTCAAGCTTAGGCACGGTACCCCAATACATCCGCTGGCTTGTATTAAAGGGAAGAGTGCCAACAGGTGTCAGTGTCATTTTCAGAAATTATAGGATAAAGTGCAATGGAGTTGCAGAGCAGCCAAATATCTTGTATTTCAACACGGATATAAAATAATTGAATTGATAACTTCCTCAATCGTTTGGACAATATGCAATAACATAATACAGAGTAATATGCAATGGAGAGAAAAATGAGCACTATGAACCTCTTAGATATTCCAGGCAAATGAAGAGCTTCAGTAGCATAACCCATGCCGAGCATAAATTGTGCTAAATCATCATGATGTTCTCTACCAAGTCTACTTGCCCTACATGAAACATACTAGCCATGTTATATACATATCATACTTAAATTGACAGGACTCAAGAATATCAATGCAGTTTCTTTTCTTTCTTTTTACAAATAAATGAAGAGTGTCAGAACTATACCATTTTACTGCACTAACAGCATCTCCATATGCAGCAAGACAGCGGCAACGGATTCCAGGATGACCGAGGGATATTGCATGGGCACACATGTACCTATAGCCAAAACGATGGGTAGTTAATGCATATGAACTCCAAAACATTTCATGAACTTCTGGTTAGCATTATAATTCATGTTGACGAACCCTATTTAGAGCCCAAAAGAAAAGGTGCTACATTCACCCTTCCAGTTACAGAAAAATGAGGTATTCTGTAAAATGACATTAGATCATGTAGCCTATAACATATGGCCAGACACATGCCCCAACTATGTCAAGGACACAACTTGCAGTAATCAGTTTCAGGTTCCTATTATCATTAGGTATATGTCATGTATCCATCCCCCATGACATCCAAACGCACAAGCGTGTAGAAGACCTGTCATACTTTTCATAATTATTTCCTTTCACATAAGTTGAGGTCGGACGAACTTTACTCAGTTCGAAGCAACTATACAACCAAGGAGCAACGCCTATGCTTGCTTGCTAGCAGTTCGTCTTCCGAAATGTCTTCAATACAAGAATTAAAGTTTCAAGCACCTGATATTGATACAGTGGTACTTGAGACATTTCCGAGCTACATCTAACTTATATGACAGGCTACCATTTAATATTAGGTTGAGGCCTTTCTTTCCTGCCATCAGCAATCAGTCCATTGATACCTACCATTGATACCTATCAATCACTTATACAGAAACAACAACTTACCTATCAATTAGCCACAAAACACCGTCTCTAACCCCCACGACAACGAGTGGTCCAACTGGACGCTTTTGCTCTGCTGGAAAACGAGTAACAGCCACTGCCACCCCTCCACCTCCAACCGCTATCTCATTAAATCTCCTCTCATCATATTCCCTTGAGATCCCCTCATCAGGATCAACTTTAGATTGTCTCGGCAATGTCAAGAAAGGAGGGATGGAGGGAGCATGCTGGAAAGAAGCTAAGCGTACCACCTAAAAGGAAAAAAGGATTACTAAAACGCACTAATAAAACAAAAGAATTTAATCAAGAATATGATGGTACTAATGGTTGATGACACTACAAATGGAACTTGAACACAAACAAGCCGCTATCCAGGTTCAGTATGGAGACCACAGTGGCAGAAGGGGTACCCTGTAAAAGTGTCAAGGCAAATGATGGATACGTATCTAGTTGGTGAGCTTGTGGAGACTATTTTCTCCTAGTTTTCACTTGTATATCATTAAAGTTGCAGGAAGAAAAAAAAAAGAGCAGCAGCACACATTAAAAACCTATGGCTCCCAGAGAAAAATTAGGATACCTGATGTACTATGTCCGACGTAAAGAATCAGCTAGAAGTAAGCACTCAACAGTGGATTTTTTACAGTTATGTACTGAGTGTAGTGATAAAATCAATAGGCGGCAGTCAACCTTAATATGTCATTTCGCATGTCTTCATGTTATTAGAAATCACTCAAACAAAAGGTTGAGAGGACTTTGAACCTTCAATATGTTTTGGGTGTGATACATGCTGCTGAATGTAGAACTTGCATTGAAATGCGCACAAGGGTTCCACTTGCACATGATAACAATGTTCAAATTCATCATCCTAACATAAAACTAATACTCAAAACCAGCTTCCATGATTCTTTTCTGTGGAATCCAAATCAACTCGTGCTATTGGTTACTAGACATATAGTATAAGAACGAATCTTAAACTTTAAAAAGACCTGTAAGAGATCTCTATGCATTGGCAAAAGCAAAGTTATATATTTAGAAACTATGTGAATGTTTGGCATGGAGAAATACCCAATTCAACTATTGACCAAAAAGAAACAAAAAAATATAAGGGAATTCTGGCACGTGAATTGTATTTGGCATTATCCTATGCCCTATGGTCAGCATGATGTGCCACAGCATTCTGGAATGACCAGTCAACTTTATTGATGGTGAAAATCACAAGTTATACCAGCGGAAGTTATGAATACTAAAAAACATTTCCCACCTGTAGCATCGGGGGTCTCATTGTAATCCTCTCCTGTGTAACAATTTGTGGAGCATCCACAGCAATTAGTGCTAACTCTCCATGCTCTGCAACAGCTCTTGCCTGTGCTTCTTTCAGTTTCATCTCTTCTTTTCTCCGCTTTGTCTCTAAATCAATAAGTGCAACACCAGCATCCACGAAAACACATCTGAAAGCACAAAACAATTGAAAGGATATTTGGTGCTCGTTTACTGATGATCAAGGAAATAAAGAGCACTTGACGTTTTAGATAAGTAACTTTTAAACCTCAGGCAACCATGTGGGAGAAGGCCATATAAATGTGTGAATAGACAAGTACAGAGCATAAAACTAAAAACAGCAAAGAGTGATCTCTCGAACACAAATAACAGACTAACCATTTCCTTCAAAAAGCAGTTACTCAATGCTTTGAGTTGCAATAAAGTGGTGGATGTGAGATAATTGTAACTTACAGTCTTCAATGATTTATTTTTTAGGGACCCAAAATCTATCAAACACGTGAAATCAGCATGTTATTTTAGCTCTTTAACTTACTTTTTCAAATTCACCTTTTTACGTTTCTCTAATTTGGCGACTGTAATTATGGTAATGCCAACTCGGCAAAAAGCTCTTATCTGCTATCTCTATAGCCCATAATTTCTAGCGACTGTATCAGATCCACATTTTAAATACTTGTTAATCGTAACCAACAAACTGGTTAATTGCTAAATTATCTTGTTTTCTTTTACTATTCTACTCGAGTACTATTATGTTATCAACCCATCTGAAAGCATGTATTGTTAAAAGCTTAACACTTCTCTCAAGTGCGACCCTAGCTTACTCATGGAGAGAACAATATAGGGTTGTCGTGCATCAAAAACTATGTAGAAGCTGCGTAATACCCAATTTTAAGCTGTTTGAAGAGGGCCAATCATGTATATTGTGTTTTAATAGGTACATAATCGAGGGGCTAGGTTGGAGCCTTTATACTGTAAGCTTTTCAAGATCCATTTTTCTTCAGTAGGAGTATAAATAGTTAATCACAAAAAGGACAATTATAAGATCCCATATAATTTTACATATTAATCAGGGATCTGTAGGTGTCTCAACCGTTTAACTCTCCATTTGTTCAGTATTTTCATTAGCATGTACAATTTGACACTAAACGAAAAATTTCCTGAAGGGAAAGAACATATTTACATCGCCCGTAAATCAGAGTCATGCTATTGCTATGTAATCATGGGCGGTGCAGTAAATTGTTGAATGGATTCAAGACTTCAATTAGAATCACTTACTCAATTGTTGTTGATGTGGCAACAAATAGTTGTCTCCGATGCCAAACGGCCCCAGTAGCATGAGGAATTGCCACGTCTCCCAAATACCTATATTGGGGCCTCAAGGAAGAGATGACAATGTATTGTTGATATGCAAATGCACAATACTCAACTGTTTGGTCCCAAGCCGTCCATTCTGGCTGAGGGAGGAGACCGCCGACAGGTTGAAAGCTCTCCCAACTACACAATAATATATTAATTGAGTGTTAGTGCAGAAAGGAACCTCTTTTTTAAGCCTTCTTGTACTGAATATAACCATGGATGTAATATATGACACAAGAAACTATCTGGATATGATGGAACGTGAAACACTTTAATATGGAATGAAGGCATTAATAAAAAGCCTATCAAGGGGATAAGCTTGAAAGTACCGGGTCTGAGGAGAAGATCTGACCACATAAATACAGGTGTTCAGAGAGATTTTTTGCCAAGGCAGGTATGAAAAAGGATATCTATGCTCAGCTAATTACTTTAGTACCTTGGAATCAGTAACTCAATGTCAGCTTGGTGAGATTTGAGATCAGCCTTAGCCACATCACCCATCATTATTTTTAACAAAAGAAAATTATAAAAGAAAGAAAAGAATGTACAAACAGATGAAAAAGAAGTCCATCAACAAAAAAAAATAAAAAATTACAAGAAACGAAATAAAGTCTATTCTAGGATAAACTAGCATGCCAATCCATCCTCAAGTCAGGGATAGAAATCCCCCAAAAAGCTCTTGTAGCATGAACCTATATAGAGGCTAGACAAATGGCTCTGTCCGAAAGAAGCTGTTTCGGGAGGCTTTGATCCTTAAGATCCTTGTGTTACGCTCCTTCCACAAACAAAAGAAAAGCACGAACTCCACACTCCCACAAAATGCCCTCATCAGTATCTCTCTTAAATCCAGACATAGACATATGAAGAAACAACGTCACATATCCTGGGCTAACCCAACTGATGCCTTTTATCTCAAACAAAGAATCTCGAACAAACAACTTTATAGGTAGCGAGCTGTGGCACAATGAAGTGAGGGATTACCATGAGCCTCCTCAAAATATGTGCAGTTCACACACCAGTTTAAAGATAAGCACTTGTTTGGTCTACAGTGCTGCAATTTGTCATTAGTGTCGAGTTTATTGAAAGCTAGAGTCCACACAAAAGCCTGTATCCTACAAGGAACTTTTGACTTCAAAATGAATAAAGAAACAGCGAACGAAGTAGGATTGGGACTTCAAGTCAAAAAAAGAAAGATAGAAAAGACCCACACGAATAAGTCCCTGAATTCTCCGAATGCCACGACCCAGAATAATGATTGGTATATAAACGAAGATGCGAGAGAGAAGTAATAAGAGTAGCAACTTTGTCCGATTCTCTTTTAGTGAGAATTTAAGAAATGGAATTTCCAAGACACCATCTCACCCTCTCTTGGAGTAAGAAAATCGGGAATTGGAGCCAAATGAACCAATGGCAAACGATAGAGATGGGGAAAGGTCTCCCTGAAGAGAAGACGTACCAACCCAAACATCTTCCCATAATCGAATTTCTAGTCCCATTACCCACCCTCAAACGAACTTGAGGCAGGAATAATCTGTATCATTGATGAATAAACATCCAAGGGATTTTATGAGAAACCAAACTGTTGAACTTAGAATTCAATCCATTGTTAAGCATCCCAAGTTTACTCTGAATCACTTTATGCCAAATAGAGTTTGGTTTCCGAAGAAACCTCCAAAGTCATTTACTAACTGTAAGACAGATGTTATGTGAGGTTTAGTGGTCTATTTTTGTTGTCATGTTATATGTAAATATATAGGGTGTTATTTGTAAATATCTAAAGAGTCAAGGTTATATTTGTAATTGTACATAACTACTCTCATATATATATCGTAGACACTTCCAGAGGGCTGATAACTACGCCCTTTTGTTTTCCTCTCATGCCTTCTGTCTTCTCTATCTACTCTATGCAGATTTACACTAACTAGGGAAATATTCCAACAAACACACCCAAAGCCAAACCACCTTCCTCCTCGGGACGACACACCTTTTCCTAAGCCACAAGATGATCCCCTAAAAATATTCATCATCGCCCTTTCAATAGCGTCTGACACTCTCCCTGGGATTTTGAACAAAGACAGATAATATAAGAATTCGAGAAAGACAAGGTCGAATTAGAGTAATACGCCCTCCTGGAGAAAAATATGATTGTTTCCAACTCTCAAGCTGCTTAAAATCTCTCTCAACCACAGGAACCCAGAACGAGTCAGACCTAGAGTTGCCTCCCAAAGTCACCCCAAGGTAAGTCAAAGGCCAAGAAAGAACTTGACACCCAATCAATGGGGCGTATCGATGACTCACTTCATCCCCCATGTTGATCCCTGCTTTACCACATTTAGCCAAATTAATCTTAAGGCCAGAGACACGCTCAAAAAGTTGGAGAATCGTAAGAACGTTTATTATATAACGGACTCCCTCTCTCAGGAAAAACATAATATCATCAGCAAACTGAAGGTGAGACACCGAAACATTCTCCCGACCAGCCCTACAGCCCTCAATGAGCCCAACTTCCTAGCCTCTAGACAACATCCTACTCGGAACATCAACTTCTTAATCATTGAAATTGCAGATAATATGACGCAACTGAGCTTAAAAAAAACAGGTTGTACACATCCAATAGAGACATTCATTAGAGGATTTTATAGGAATTCATTGAAGGATTTTATAGAAAGACAACTAGACATTGACTTTGATCAGCATCGTATATAAAGCGCGTAGCAAGTTTCATTCAAGGGAAAACAATAGATTAAAAGGCTGTGTAACAATGTTAACCTAAGCTTAGGACTTCAGGTCCAAGGACAGTGGCATCTGGATATGTTAATGCCATTCTATCCAATGAATGGCTTTTGGGGAAAAAATGAATGAGATTGGTGTATGAGTCATTTTGTACATTGCATGGTCATGTGACTCTGCATCCAAAACAAATATGTAATTTTCAATTACAAAGAGTCATAAGACCAAAGGCCATGTCCGGAGCCTCGACTAGTTCGTAGCTGTCGGTCATGGGCAGACTAAAGTTCCATGTTCACCACACAACCTAAAATAAATAGCCTCAATGTTTAAGAGCATTAGTATGCCTCTAGAACAAACAATCAGCACATTTCCCATAGTAAACAAGAAAAAGTTCTTCAGGGAAGTGATCTCAACACTAGTGAATTAAATGACATGCACGTTACAAGTTCAACAAGCCATTAATATTACCTGTATAGTTGAAAGTTCTGTGGTGCTGCTTCAGCAGCAGATCTTTGAGAAGAATATCCATCATCAATAGTGCTGAATGAAGAAAGACCACTACTCCCAAAGCCTGACAATGGCATAGACTGAATTGTTGAAATAGCTGTGGCAGCTACAGGACTAATCCTTCTTGATGTGCGATAAGCAACACCTAGTAGTGCCCCTCCATGCAAACCAATAACCTGGAAAATTACATACAAGCAGCTCAAAATAACTATTCAAAACTTAACTATGTGGAACCTTGAAAGAGATGTATATTTGACTTATTGAGAACATAAAAAATAACCTCGTCAATACAGTAGACCGATGTAATCATGCCATAGGTAAGGTTTTACATTACTTTTCGTCGGCCAACCTATATTCTTTGTCATGCAGAATTGACTAGGGCGTTAAGATTAATTCGATACAAATGCATCACTTTTGAGAACAAACTAAAGTGGAATTCATGCCTCCATATTTGAATGGAGGTAGCATAATTCAGCTGTTAATGCTTTTGTAAAGTAAAAGAATATATGTGCACTAAAAAGTGAGTACAGTAACAAATGCATTGGGAAAATCTAACTAGTCACCCATCTCAATTTAATTGATACCTTAATTGCAGTCAGCTAAATCCCAATTGTTCTCAGGCCAAACATTATGGAACCTAAACCACCACCACCACGCTTCATGCACACGGGTCAATTTTATTTGTTTCTAAAATGGTAATCATGAATTTCCCCATAGAGATAAGAAGTAATGTATAGAAATAAAGTGAACAGCTACTATTTTCAAGGGTTATACACTAGTTTTTCAAAAAGAAAAAATGAAAAGGCAAGAAAGGATGCTAAAGTTTGCTGTTCATGTTCTACATTTCTCCAACATAATTAGCCATTATGTCGATCTAATTATCTGCATTTCCTAATGATTCAAACTCGCCTAAGGAAGTTCAAGGTTAGATAAGAAGAGATTCACAATTCAGAACAATAATTAATTTTATTTTTATTTTGATGGAAAAGGAAATGTTAATAAATAAAAAAAGAGGAGAATGAAAGTTTAAATAGATCAGAAGACCATCAATCACGAGAGGAAAAAAAAGATGCAATGAATAAGAAAAAGCACCCTATACTAGGAGAAGACAACACTCCAATCCCTTTTCAAGTCTGCCAGAGAGATCCCCGCAGAACAACACAAAGTTTAAAAATAAAATAAAAATTGAAAGCAGCATTATGTTGCTCTCAGAGTGGGGATGACAATTAGCATCCAAAAGCAAGCAATCATATATATATTATATACTACTGTGAAAGACTGAAATAAATGGAGGCCATCTGGGACCATCCAGAAAGCAGAAAGATATGTATGTACGCTTCTTTAAAGAGTTCTCCACAAAGAATATAATCAACTCAAGAGAACGAATATTTATACCGGTTCATTACGCCCACCAATTGACCTCATTAATATGTTGGATGTCCCATCATCCAGCAGGATACGAACTTGAACACTTGCAGATGAAGCAGCAGAAGCAGCAGCTGCTGCAGCTTGGGCTGCAGCAGCAGCAGCTTCCTTTGCTTTTCTCGATGATCCCCCTTTAGGAATTATGGGCATTCTTGGAGCTATTGCAGATTCCAACAGAGCAAATCTGTCTCGACAAGTATCCCAAGCCAAAAGCCTTGCACTGCCTGAATCAACAATGGACCAGTCACTTACCTTGTAGATTGAGAAGTAAGGAATATCAGGCCATAAAATTGCAACATACCTGCAACAATTGACATAGAAAACCACAACCATGAGAACAGAAGGGAATTTAATGAAGAGTAGTGCCATACAGAAAATTTGACCAGATTTTTTTACAGAATGTGCTTTAAGGTGTTGCACCATACATCATATTGATGCATAGTATGTTGTACGGCACAGTACTTTTAAAAAATGTACAAAATGTTCCTTTTATCAATGTGCATGACCTTGTGAAACTACAGACGAGTAAAGCAGACTCCAAAAACATTAAACCCTAACTGAAAAATAAGTGTGCATAAACATTATGAAAAATAAAAATAAAAATCTGAACAGCTCCATTTGTTGTAAAAATGACAAGAGAATGCAATGATCTGGTATACAATTGTTCATTAGTTGCATTACTAAAGATACTAACTCCGGACAAACATGACACACACAGAGTCCTATGTTAGCGGCCACTTACTTTCCCGAACTGCTGACAGAGAGAACTGAATATGAATCGTGTGGAACAGAAGTGCTGACATGCTTTTTGATCTGCTTTAAGTGGAGTTGTTCAGAAGGGTCTCCCCTCAACCTTCCTGCTTCAGTTAAGGATCCATTACTTCCAAGAGATGGATTTGCCGTGTTGGACAGCTGAAATTGTAGCAACTTCAGTTCCCTTTCGACTACATATACTGCTGTATGTTCTCGGCTTTCTACTGGTGTTGGTAGGGCAGCCACCGCTGGAACAGATCTTGGATCAAATTCACTGACAATGACCCCTATATTGGTTCCAGTAGCAACAAGGTGTGGCTGTAACGGATGTGTAGACATTGAATAAACCTACAATACCAACCTAAAGACTGTAAGAAATATAGCCAAGAATATGCATAGGTTCCCAATAGCATAGAACGCACTGCTGACAAACTCATGCATAAGCTTAGATGGCATGGTTTCTTGTTATTGGAAAATTAAGAAAAAGAAATTGCGAGGAAACCATGAGGCAAAAAGATACATATCCAGAGATGTGAGTGTGCGCGCAGGTGCGTAAGCATGATTTTTATGGAGAGAGGGAAGAAGAAGAAGAAGAGAGAGAGAGAGAGAGAGAGAGAGAGAGAGAGAGAAACCATACTGACGCCTATTGATCCAAGCTAATTAGAGGCCCATTATAATGGAAAGATTATAAAATAAGAATTAGACATATACTGCTTTTCTAGGTCCCATAGAGTTCTAACTATATGCAGGACCTAACAACAAATTGAGTACCCCTCAAGCCTCCTTCCGACAATTGCATGATAGATAAAACTAATGGTTGAACGGCAACATCAAGCACAGCCATGAATTCAAATAAAGACCCTAAACATCCACAGAAGTCTTTTAGTCTTCCAATAAGAAGGTTGAATTTCCCTAGCACTGTTATTGGCACTTATACTACTAGCTGTCAACAATATGAGTAGCTTAATTTTACAGATAAACCTCTCTGTTTTGTTACGGAAGCTTTGCAGCAATTTAACACTTGGGTCTCCCACCACCAAATGCATTTTAAAGAACTACTTTGGCAACAATTCTCCATTGACTAGATCTCACCTTATTTTTTAGGGCTATTTACAAAATAGAACAATAAACTCAACATTAGATTAAGACCTCCCCCCCCCCTGCACCAAAGCATGATTGCCTTGAACAATCTTTTCTTATGGAATCACTTGGTTTTGCGGCGAAGGCAACTCTTTATCTTTTGGCTGCAACAGAAGAAGAGGGTTGTCTTCTCTTTTCCATAAAAGAAGAGATTATTGGGAAAAATTATCCTCACTTCAGTTATACTGATATCTCAAAATTTCAGAGTTCCTATTAACATGTGGCAATATGCAACAGCATGAACAAGCATCAATGTAACTTGCAGAGAAAGATTACATGATGAGAGCTATTGTCTTCTGCAGATCGTAAACCTATAAGCAGCCTAGTGTTAAAGTTCGACAGGAAAAAAGTTGCAGATTAACATACCCTAAGTTTCTTGTGAGGTGCAAGTACTTGTGGGGGTACTAGAGAGGAGAGTTCACATAATGGCCTTGTAAGAGCTGAATAAGTGGGGTGCTCAATAGCCCTGAAAAAGTTTCAACAAGAAAATAAATCAGAATTCATGCTTTTTTATAGGACAGGAAATTTTCATTTGTAGGGATAGAATCTACACAGGGAGAGAAGAAATCCACCGCACCATAAATAAAATAAATAAAAAGAAGTGGAAAAGGAAACTAAGCAGTCAAAGCAGCCTGTCGGTCACTCCCCAAATCAGTCAAAACGAGACCCCTAAACACACCCATAGCTTTAGCCCATAGAAAGATGAAAACGACTACAGTATACAACCACAACTAAGACTAGTGCTGTCAAAAATTCTAGTTTTACCCATTGACCCCAAACCCTAATCTACTGCAAAAGGCACATGTAACATGTCATATTCCTACTCAAACAAACCACAAAACAGTATAACTCGTATGCAAGGAGAAATTATGCGTACCAGATATGGGAATCCTTAACGCAAGTTAATATATCAAGGTTAGGAGCTCGAGGATGGCACCAAGATGCCACACTGTGGCAAGCCATTTTTGGAACAGGCTTAATACGACGTAGTTCCTGGATATACAAGATCAATTAATCAGAAGAGAAAGAAGAAAGGAGGCACTGTTCCCACAGTCTTCTAACAATATAATCCTGTTCAAACTGCATCACGAATACGCACAGCTATGCAAATACCTTGAAAGAAATTGTATCCCAGATGGCTAGAGTCTTATCAGCACCAATTGTTATGAGCTGTGGGGCACCTCCAATTACTCTAGATAGTTCAACAGCCACAACCCCACCATCATGTGCCTTTACATATCAAAAGTTAGCAGCTAGTAACATCAGGATAAGAAACAAAACCATACTGCAGTCATGACTCATTGCTATGATTGCATGCATAATCATTATATTGCCTACGCATTGGCATATAAAATTATTTCAACGTTTTCATAGATTATTACTATGGTGGCATACAGAATAACCATCATCAGACATTAATTTAATAGCATAGATAGTTGAGGGAAAAAGAGAAACACCAAAGGAGCAGGTCAACAGGCTTTAGACCAACCATCTAAAAACTTTAATCACGCTGAAAATCAACGCATGAGGTAAATGAAGAACAATAAATAAGATCAACTTTCAATGTGTTGGATTGCCGTCATACTCAACTGAATTGCGTCTCTGAGTCAGTTCATTTTGTTAAGATGCCATAAATTCGTGAAGGTTTTAATTCATTTTCAACCCTCGTACTTACATCCGACTTTCACTTTAACCATTATGCTTTATTTTTTGCACAAAAACCACTCTACTTTCGAAAACCTCCCATCGCAACCACAAATTTGTGTCTAATCCGTCACTAATCCGTGCCCCAATCCGCAATTTTTGGGTCTGGATGACTAATTTTCCAAAGTAGAGTGGTTCTTGTGCAAAAAATAAAGTACGATGGTTAAAGTGGAAGTCAGGTGAAAGTACGATGGTTGAAAATGAATTTAAACCATTCCTGAATAAAAGTCTCTACGTCAAACATCAAGAGGAGCGAACGTTTAGCATAATTTGAATAATATCCTGAGAAACTTGACTATTGATTTTGCCACAGATGTAAATAAAATGATGAGAAAAGTTAATGTGCATGAAACTGTAAAGAATTATTGTAGGTGACAGTGACAGCTTCATAGCTAGAGAGAAAATGTCATTCAAGGTTTAGTCAAAGGAAATAATAGAAGTCGCATTCAAGAGAACTATTTTTATTCTCTTCATGGAGACAACCACTTCAACTAGCACCAGTCTCGTGATTATTATTTATCATACTTGTTTTGACAAAAAGCTAGTTCATGCGTTGGAATTTTAGCCATTACTTCAATCTATTGCTTAATAAATGAAGTTTCTTATAATTTGAACGTGCTGCAGCAAAGCATCATACTGCTTTTGGAACAAAGATGATTCATTGTTTCTTACTCGCGGAAGAACCTAATTCGATTTCAGTCCAATGAAATTAGTATCTCAACGAAGGAAACTATTCCGATTTCTTTTAAGTTATAGATTAGAAGAACCCAAGACATTTTGAGTGAATTATAAACCAAAGAAAATAACATCTACTACGAATATCGCTATTACTAGGGGAATTCTTCGACTTAAATTAGGAACTGGATCTATATTCATAACTTGAGTGTGCAAATGAGGTTCTAATCTCTTCCAGGGGTGACAGCATACTGGCGAGCAAGGATTCATGATACCTACAAGGTTCGTGATCTTCAGCAATTAAGTCAAACAGCATTGTTCAGGTATATAATTTTAATGAAAAACCACTAAAAAGTATGGTGAAACTGAAAGCATGTAATCAGGAACAATAACAAAGAAATTACTTTTAAACTCAGTTTGGGCACAAGTTCTCGCGAATCTTGGCCATGGTCTGCACTCCACAGTACCAATAAACCATCACTACCACCAGACACCAGAAGAGCCTACATCCAAATACAAGCATCCCGAAATTAAAATGTGCATAAATACATGAGCAAAGAATTCAACGATAAAATAAAAGAAGATTCTGCATATCAAATGAAACGGAAGAACGTATAAGAAGAGTGCATCATCTCATTAGATTCTGATACTCGTCGTATAAACCTCAAATGCATCACAAAGAGCAGAAACAAAACAAAATACAAAAAACATCACTTTTGTGGCATTAAAATAGTTGAGGTTATGTAGAAATGCCAAAATAAGTACATATACTGTCTTTTAAAAAAATATTTGTATCTTACAGGAACCATGCATCGGAGTTCCTTTTATATTTGATATTATATCATGTAGACAGAATGTATCTTAAGGGAAAATTACTTCCTTGTCACAAATACTTATTTTCTTTTTTCTTTTCGTTTTCTGATAAAAGAAGATTTTTTTAGATGAAAGAAATGATAAATCTACTTGAGGACAAATTTTTCGCCGAGATAAAACAAGGCCAAAGAAAATATGCAGCAAGAAAAAATACAAAAAACACAATATCCCTGGCTCAGATCAGTCATACCTGAACCTACGAAAGCTACCAAAGCTGATTACAAAAAAGAAGCAAGAAACTCAATCTTCTTCTCAAGAATGAAAATAGATAATGATCTCGCTTGAAAAATCTCGCATTCCTTTCCGTCCAAGCTAATCAATAGATAAATCAATCCAAGGCGAAATACAGGAAGAAGTTCAACATTCAAAACTATAGTAATAATTAAAAGATTTTCCCCTCATCCCTAAAAAATGTTCATAAAGCATAGACCTTTGAAATTACGAGCTGGATCACTTGTCAAATAAATAGAAAGGTTACCTATCGATCTACTATGCGATGGAGACTTACCTCTCCAGAAGAAGCCATGAAGGTCATCAAATAAGCTATTGATCCTTTATGTCCACCTGTGTACCTTCGTGCAAGCTGGAAAAAAAAAAACACAAGCATTATTTCATAATGAAAGAGAATAAAAATTTCACTTGCAAATTTTATCATCACTAACCTTCCATGTTATCATTGAGAGCACCCGAATGACTCCATCTGATGATCCAAAAGCCACCAGAGGACCATCTCCAGCAGTAGACTTAGAAAGGAACTCCATACTGCAAAACCACTCGATGTCAAACAAGCACATAATTCATGCTTCGGAAGGATTCACCTGGGACACTAAAATCCATTTAATTACGAACGGGTAAGAAAAACTTTAATCACATTCAAGAAACATATTTCTGAATTGTCTAGACTCTATCTGGTATTCGGTTGGTGCATGTAGACATCTAACCTCCAACAAGACAGTAGCTTTGTTCTGGAAAAAAAAAAAAACTGTGTTTGGCTCATTCAATCTACAAAAGATGGACAACTCGAGCAGTTCTCCCAGTTATCCGTGTCTTCAGTGGTGAAGCAGAATTTTCAAGAAGGGGGTCAATATGTTGAAGATGTGGTAGTATCTGAATTTGGTCCAAATGCGTCATATAATATAGAATCATTTTCTCTTAACCAAAGCGAGTCAAATGTAATACAATTATTTTTTAGGGAATAAATACTCACATTTTCTAAATCTAATGGTAGTAAAGTACTCCCTCCGTCCCAACATAAGGTTCTTAGTTTGACTTTCCACGCTTATTAAGGAAACAATAAAAAATGGGTACACAATTGCAAGTGGGTAGACGTTTAGAGAAGAGTGAACCTTATTCTCGGACGTACCAAAAAGGAAAGTAAGACCCTTATATTTGGGAGTATCATTTTAAAAATAAAACGGGCCAAATAACCCCGAATGTATTGAATGGATTCGTCACAGCGCCTCTCATTGTTTTTTTAAAACCAGTAAGAGAACATCCAAAAGCCGATTTCACACCTAACTTCAACAGCTTGACAGTAACACTTTTAATTAGTGGTGGAGACTTATAAGATGAACTTTGTATCCATCCCAAAAAAAAGGATCAAGTTCGTGTCTGTATATTCTTACTCTTAGAGTATAAGTATGTTTGACCGTCTTGCAATATAGACTAGTATATGTGTGCGCTCTAAATGTTAACATGTAAACTAACAAACACATATACACTTGTGCCTAGCGAGATTAAGTTACCTCTTCTCCATTCTCTTCTTCGCTGCCTCTACGAACATGATCCTCTTGAGCTCAGGTAAACATAAAACCTAACTGAATTATTTTTCTTTTTTTCTATTCTACAGGTACACGGCCCAATATTACAGCAGGCAATAGTGGGTAATTGAAGTTTTTGTTGAGTCTAACCATCACTGTAGATCATGAAAGTTGCAACGTGTGAACGTTAGCCAAGCCATAGAATCGTGTTGGTCAATTTTGGTACACACCAGAAGTTGCAATTTTGGGTATGGACTGAAACAGTCCATATGATAGTATGTGATAAGCAAATTAAAGCAGGTTATTGCCTTAACATTACAACAGAATCTTAGAACAATTCAAGATCGCTAAGTCCAGTCGAAGGAATAAACTTCAGTAACACAATTATTTGATTTCTTTCTGATAAAACCAACTGAGGCAAACTAAATGCCAGGCAGGGGTTTCGTAAGCTGTTTAGCAACATAAGCTCCAACAAATTTGAGAGTGGAAACCAAACAGTTTGAGTTAATTTTTCACTCACGTAAAATCCAGAAAACCAGTACACAGAAATTTCAGCAGTAAATTAGCTAACAGACTGATACGACATTCAAAATAAGTTAAGACTTGCCAGAGAAGTGACTTGTTGTCAAGGTCCTGCTTTGGTACATCTCGTCCACGCATTGTCACCAAGTCCAAAAAAATTGCTTTGTTCTCACAACATATGACAAGAAAATGTCTTCCTTTTGTTGATGGAGCAGGAGAATTGAGAGTGGAAGTGACATGATTCACAGCAGATGGAGCCTCAGCTGCAGCAGAACGGTTGCGCCAAAGTTGCCAAAAACGTACATCATCATCGTAAAAGGTAACCTGCTTGACACTTGAACCACATGCCGCAATCACAGATTCAGGTTTCAACAAAATAAAAACTGAGTGAAAAATAAAACAAAGATCAAACAACTCATTACCTCCCTCCACGTATGGCTTCCGTAGGTTTCCCTCTAGAGTCTATGATATCAAGGATAGATCAGAAAAAAAAAAAAAGATCAGTATAACTTGCTCAAACCAGAAGAGCAACCAGTTTTTATCAGAAAATGATTGATTAGATTAAACCATTTGCTCCTCTTCGAAGAGCAAACGGTTATTTTTGTTAGCCTAGTAAAATTCTTTTGTGGAACAAGTTCCTTCAAAATGGGCTTTAGAATATAAAGATTCAACTGGTTAGATTCATTGAAGTTATGCAAACAAAAGGGCCTATGGTGATTTATATTAGCCTAGAACAATCATTATGTGGAACAAATTGCTTAAAATGGGCTTTAGAACATAGATAATTAATTGGTTAGATTCAGAGAAAAGTACCTTTTTCATCCCCAAACTTTTTAAGTTTACCTTTACGTTATCAAACTATTCTTTTTTACCTATGAATCATTAAACTAGGTACTTAGACATTATTTGGTCCTTCTGTTAGACTACCGTTTATGTTGCCGTTAAATGTTGCTCTGTTAGACTACCGTTTATGTTGCCTTTAAATGTTGCTGAGGTGGCATGATGACATCATGTTTTTGCACATGTAGTGCTGACTATTCAAGAAAAACGTTGATATGCAAGTATGAGGGGTAAAGTGTAAAACAATAAACTAGTGATCCTAAAATTAAAATAAAAACCTAAATATAACTTACCGCATAATAACCTGATCTGCGTTCAAAAAAAAAAAATTACGCAGATACCCTCACCTCAAACCCAAGCCTTCCCATTCCCAGGTCGCCCACGACACCGCGCCGCTCACCGACACAGCGCTGCTGCACCTCTGCCATCGTTTCTCAGTCCGGGTCCCTGCTCTTGCTTCTCTGTCCGTCGCCGTCACTACTCCTCTTCTTCAACTTCGCCATAATCAGATATGGATCCTTTATCTCCATTGCCTCTTAGTCCGCCCCTTAACCCCTCTCTATTTCTCTATCTTTCCTAAGCGGGTAGAAAATATCAAATGATTGGAATCAAAGCCTCTGCTGCCACCCCTTCTTCTCTCTCTCTCTCTCTCTCTCTCTCTCTCTCTCTCTCTCTCTCTCTCTTTTCTTCTACCTTTGTTGAATAAACAGATGGTGAATGCAACATTCCTTTTGTGTTTTTTTTTTCAGATTTGGAAAGCGGGAGTGGCAGATTTAAAATGGGAAGGTGATTATGTTCTCTGGTGGCAACGAAAATGAGGAAGGCGTTGGTTGGTGGGTGGCAATGGTGGAACAGAAACCTCTTCCTTCTTTCAACATTGAAACAAAAAAGTTGAATTATAAACCCCCGTCTAGATTCCCAGATCTACAATGGACAAAGCTGCATATATTTTGGATTTGAAATGGGAGGGTGAAGACTGTGAAGGATGAGAGATTATTGTTTTTATGCAAAATTGTTTTCTTTATAATTCAAAGATTTGAGGAGTTTTTATTTGATAGGTTTGATCCAGCTGGTTTGTTATCGGACAGATTTTTGGTTATAGAGAATAATTGTGTTATACATATTTGATATTTGATGTTACTCTGATTGTTTTTGTGAATGTGGGTGGCTTTTTTATTTTGGTAATGGTGGCATTGGTGGCGGTGATTGTGGTGGTGGTAGTGATGAGGCAATGGTGTGGCGGCAAAGGTGGGGAAGATGGTGGGGGAGCGAGATAACTCATTTTTCAAAATTTACACTTTTACTCCTTTATTAAATTGAAATTTCCATATTAGCATTTTATTTGCATAGTCAGCGCCACATGTGAAAAATGTTGATGTATATTGCCACCTCAGCCTAAGTTAACGGTAGTCTAACAGAAGGACCACATAATGTCTAAATACCTAGTTTAAGGATCCATAGGTTAAAAAAAAAAAAAATTGATAACGTAAAGTTAAAAAACTTAAAAAGTTTGGGAATGAAAAAGGTACTTTTCTCGTTAGATTCATTAAAGTTACACAAAACAAAAAGAAGGGCCCTTTTGTGAAGTTGAAAGATCCATAGTGCACTAGGACAAACAGTAAATCTACGCTAGTGGAAATAAGGAAGCTCAAATAAGGCACTTCTTATCCAAAAAAAAAAACTTTAGAAGCTACTAATGATAAGATTAGCTATAATAAGAGATACTGAAAATAGAATTTTTTTTTCTAAAATAATTTCATTTTAAAATTATAATTCCCAAAATAACTCACATTTCAAACTATATTCCAAAATGACCATATTTTTAGAACTAGCTACATGGTGTAGCGAGTTCAACATTTGACCGTTGAAACTCGCTACACCATGTATCGAGTTTAGTTAAATTAGGGTTTAAGCGTTTGACTCATTAACTGTAATTAACACATAGTCAAACTCGCCACACCATGTAGCGAGTTCCAGCGTACACAGAACTTGCTGCATGGTGTAGCGAGTCTTAAAAAATCACATTTCCTTCTTAGCGACTTACAGTCTGTTTACAGAAAAAAAAAAAACTAAGTGTTGCCGTCGCCTAGTAGAAGAGAGAAAAAGGAGAAATATTGTCATTGTTATTTTCATCAAATCCAACATTTTCATCCACAAAATTTCGTTATTGTAAGTTTGCATTCAAGTTTTTTACTTAATTGTGTGTTGATTTTGCTTTGATTTGAGTATTTGTTTACTTGAAAATTAGGTTTATTCAACTCAATTGTTGGTATAATTTGAACTCAATTGTTAATATACTTTGATTTGAGTTGTTATATATGTTGATATTGAACTCAATTAGTGTTGTTATTGAACTCAATTGTAGGTATCTTTGAACTCAATTGTTGGTATATTTGAACTCAATTGTCGTATATTTGAAATTTTAGGATTTTAAACTCAATTTGTGGGCTTTTTTGAACTCAATTGTTAGTATGTTTGTTATTTCATTTAAAAGTATTTGCTATTGATGTTTCAAATTCTCTATGTTTATATATGTATTCATTTGATATTGAAAATGGGTTTCTTTTGTTGAAACATATGGATACCTTCATTGATCATGGCCTATCGATAACTCTGTTTTAACTGCACATGAGGGCCACAGAGCTCGTTTTATTTGGGCCGGACAGCAGGTTGCTAGTCCGCTTTCATTTCGTCGTGGTGCCACATTGCCAGATAGACTAGCGCCGAGGATATTGTCGAGATTAGCCGAGAGTGGCTTTAGTGGGGTTCATTATATAGGGAGAATTCAGTACGATTATGGTTTGCTGGGGCATTGATTGAGAGATGGCGTCCGGATACCCATTCATTTCACCTCCCGGTTGGTGAGATGACTATTAACCTAGAGGATATCGGTATGATTTCCGGGTTACCGATTGATGGGAATTCTGTTACTGATGCTGACATCCCACCTTTTAGACTGGCGGGTGGTATGTCACGATCTTTTAGAGGCTGTCCCATCTCCCGGAGATATGGAAGGGAGTAGTCTCAAACTAAGGTGGATTACGAGCCAGTTTCCACATTTCCATGACCTCGCTGACGATACTCCGAAGATATTGTGGATATGTACACACGGGCATATATCATGCTAGCCTTGGGTTCTACGGTGATGCATAATTGTACGAACAACAAGGTTAATTTGTGTTATCTCCCACTGCTTCGAGAGATTTTGAGGGTCTGGATGTACAGTTTAGGTAGTGCTTCGCTGGCTTTTCTATATCGAGAGCTGTGTAGTGCGACTAACCCTCTAACGAGCCAGTGTGGTGGATTTCTCAACATTTTACAGGTATGGTTATCTCATTTTAATGTGCATTATGTTGTTGGTTTTAAGTTTGATTCAAATTATCGGCATTATTTATAGTATTTGATATAGATTTTATTGATATAGATTTGGGCTTGGGAGCGGTTGCTATGTGTACAACCTGGAATTCGAAGCCGAAATACTGATCTGGCACAAGAGCACGTCACTGGGATGAAGGTATACATATATCATACGTTATTTTCTCATCGTTATAGTTTTTTTTAATTGTTTCTTATAATTATTCTTTTTATGAACTTTCAAGTGTACCGTATTATCATTGTATCTCAAGCAGGTTACTGCCCATAACCTGCGATGCTATCGTGATCAGTTGGCCAATCTAACGGAGAATCAGGTTGTGTAGCAGCCTTATATAGAGAGTCAAGCTCTGGCCTACTGCTATCAAGGACGGGCCGTATGGATGGCGCGGGTCCCTCTTATATGCTTTGAGAGGATAGAGTGGCATTTGCCGGATCGTGTTCTGAAGCAGTTTGGCATGCTGCAGGGGGTACCAGAACCTTGCGACACTGTGAGGGACTTGCACAGAGTTGATAGGCGTGGAAACAATCTTGTGATTTGTATAGACCGCCATCAACAATACATTGCACTTTGGGGACAGCGACGAAACTTACTGGCTGTGGGGGTCCCAGGCTTTCACGTTATGCATTACACAGATCCCTATATGATATGGTTTCGGAGCATAACGTGCATGTTTGTTCAGAACCCCCTTCATATAGAGGATGTTGGATACCGGTCGGTTGCCCCTTTCCTATAAGGCATGGTAAGTATTTACATTTTTCATTATTTTTTCTAATTTTTTTTTTAAAAAAAAACTTCAATTTATTAACTTATGTCTCAAATTTATTTTTTTGCTATAAAAATAGGTGCAAAACCTTTAATGTATGCATATCACCAATAAGTAGCAACAGCATATGTCGTATCCGCAACAACCTGAGATGCGGAGGTTGATTAGACACTCTCACTAACGTTAGGGAGCAGCAACGACTTGAGGCTGCAACACCTCCAGCACCGGTAGATCGCGTACAGGGGGTAGAACCTCGACACCGTCGTGTTAGACGTCGTGCACAGCCACAACCACAACCACAAATGGACTTGCACAACGAGCCAGATGAGCCAAAGCCCGAGGTCCAACCAGAGCCCGAGGTCCAGCCAGATTCCAAGACTCAGCAGCATGATGGACTCTTTGATTATCCTTCACAGTAGGGACCTACTCAGGTGGAGGAGGCAGAGGAGAGGATTAGAAAGGAGGTTGAGGAGGGTATTTATTCAGGTGTTTACCCTCGCCACAGCCCGAGTCAGGTGAGTGGGGTTATTAACGATGATGATGATTTCGTTAACCCTTTACCTATGACTTTTCACACGCTGGTATACTCGGGAAGTGGATTTAGGGTTACTTTATCATCCTCACGAGCGGATATTCCACCCTTCTCTGATCCGTTTGCGACTTTATCTAGTGGGGAACGTCTTACCCCTGCTCAGCGGGAGGAGTTGATTAGAAGAGGGTCACGGGAGCGACATCCGACGAAGAAGTTCACCTAGGTTGTCTATGACAGAAAGTATGAAAGAAGAAATAAGTGAAACTAGTTTTTTATTTAGATGTAATAAAACTTTGTGGTATTAGTTGTAAGAAAACATTTATGAATTTTCTGTATGTTTTTTTAAGTTTTTATTTGGATGCTTGTTGTATGGTTTTTTAAGTTTTTGTACAGTTTAGTATATTGTTTTGAGACTTTAGTACATGTGTGCAGGTGTGTTTTATGGTATATTATACAAGTTTTACAGTTTGATATATTGGTTTTGGTATATTGTACAGGTTGTAAACTTGGGTATATGGATTTTCTATGTGCAGGTGGGATTATAGCAGTTTGTTGCTACTGTAGGAGTCACTGCAATTGAACTTGCAACACGGTGTAGTGAGTTCAATGAAATCGCTACACTGTATAGCGAGTTCACTTGCAGTGACTCCTACAGTAGCAGCAACCTGTTGTAATCCCACCTGCACACAGAAACCGAAACTGAAATTGAACAAGTCAAACTAAATCCAAATGAAAAACAAAGTTATATTCAAACAATAAACAACAAAAAAAACTGTATAAACAATCAAAATAACATCCAAAACATACTCAAACAAAATCCAAATGAAATACAAAGGAAATCCAACAACTCAAACATAAATTACATGAAAAACATTCTTCTACTCCCTAATATTTGGGCAACTACGACGATTGTGGCTTTCTTGTTTGCATGATGAACACTTAGTCTTCCGTTTATCTGCTTGAAAGTCCATACAGATTCGGAAGTGTATTGATCTAGGCCGTCCGGACTTCGCAGATCGTCAAAGGTGGGGATTAGGGCAAAACGTGGCACTAAACCATCCACATCCCAATAGTCCTCATGGTGGATTGGTTTAAATGTTCCCTTCCATGTCTTGTAGTACTCCCTAATGATGTAAAATGGAGAAACGAAATAACGACCATCAAGATGTTGTTCATGGCAAAATGTAATAAGATGGGAACAGGGCATGCGATAAGCAACCCATTTACCACATGTGCAGGTACGCTCATTAAATCGGACAATTTGGATATTTCCACCTTTATCACACCCTGACGTGCGGTTGTCACTTGATACACCCCCATCTCACGAGTGTTGAGCTTACTTACCTAATGTGTCATACCTTTCTCGCTATTTTTCACGTATCGGTAATGAACTTTCTGGCTGAATTGGTGTAGGGGATTGATGTTAGGGTTATCAGGATTACCTCCTAAGGCATAAAGTGAAAATCCATGCATTACTTTAAAGTACTCCACACAACGGTAGAAGGCAGTTTCAACAATTGTTGTTATTGGCATTCCACGGGCTCCCTTCATTACACCATTGAAAACCTCAGACATGTTAGTAGTCAAAATGCCATATCTGTAACCACCATCGTGTGTCAATGTCCATTTTCTGGCATCTAAATTCAGAAACCATGCAATTGCCTCGGGGTTAATTGAACGGATACTCTCTAAGGTAGATTTCAAACATATTACTGATGTGTGTAATAATAACTCCGACATCTGAATCGGCCTTAATAAGACTAACTACATGCCGACCAATAAACTTCGCATCTAGGTTGGGGTGATCTCGACTTTCTCCAGAATATAAGCAGCAATGATGAGCCTTATACTTGGTTACTTCCCAATAGCCAAACTTCCTCCTACTCACACGAACATAAAAATTGCATGGAAAATTTTTCAATAGATATTAATTACCCATGTGTGAGTTGTGCTCTTTCTTACCCTGAACCGGCGATTGGTGCGAATATGGTACCTTTTTATATCAAATTGCGACTCGTTATTGCCTTAAAAGCGTATCCCTTTAGCAATTTCATTTTTCTCCGGATCCCAAACTGGAAAACTAGGCTCATTATGGTAATCAATGAAGCCTTCTTCTTGTCGAGCAGAACAACCAAAATCATTGTAGAAAGGATAATCTGCTCTCTCATACCTTCGATTTCCCGGCGCTTCATAATGAACCAAATGTGTTTCCACGTCATCATCAATTGGCCCATCATCACCCTCTCCCAAGTTGACATCAGAATCACTACTACCCTCCTGATATTCATCATCAACATCGTCTAGTATTGCATTTACATCAGTGTCTTCTTCTTCTCTTCATAATCTAAATCATATTCAGAATTATCATCATCAACTATCAACTGGATCATTTGGGCATGCGATGTTACCATAATTTGAAGTTTGAGTTGATACAAGTGTTTGTGTAATTGGACAAACCCCTGCATCACGGTTACAACTTGGTGAATACCCATAAATTGTCTCTGTGTGCAGTGTTTCAAACTCTGGATAACGTCGATTTTCAATCAATTTTACAACCACATACAGCTGCAAATTACCCATCCCCCCAAATTTAGCTAAAACATTGAACATTATATCCATACACGTATCATCTTCAATACGAAAAGGAAAGTACTCACCAATCCTGCTATCAAAAGTATAAGGACATCTATAAATGACTTCCAAATCATATTGTGACCGATCTAAGCCCATCTTTTTATATAATTCATCAATCAACTCATTGTATCTCCATCGACAGTTAGCCCTAATTGCACATTTTGGCCCTTCTTGAAAATGAGAATTATCAAATGGTTGTTCATCATCACCTCCCCAATAGCACATGAAAATGATTAAATCCCGTTCATCTTTAACCCTACATTACGAAATCAAAGTGTTAAAACCTACATAACAAAACCCTAAAATTTATATCAATAATATACTAAAACACAATTAAAAACTTAAATTTATATATCTAAACACAAGTGAAAACAATGATTAAGATGATGTTAATTTACCTTGATTCTTGGCCTTCAACGATTCTGAGGAAATTAAATGATGTGAAGATTTGGGTTTTTTTGTTTAAAGTAAGTATGAAAGGATATAAGAATGAGAATGGATCTGGATCTGGATCTATCTGGAAACCTTATCCACTGGAAAAAGGCCTTAGTAAACTCGCTACACCATGTAGCGAGTTCTGTATACGCCTAAACTCGCTACATGGTGTAGGAGTTTGACTATGTGTTAATTACAGTTAATGAGTCAAACGCTTAAACCCTAATTTAACTAAACTCGCTACATGGTGTAGCGAGTTTCAACTGTCAAATGTTGAACTCGCTATACCATGTAGCGGGTTCTAAAAATATGGTCATTTTGGAAAATATTTTCAAATGTGAGTTATTTTGAGAATTATAATTTTAAAATGGAATTATTCCAGAAAAAATCCTGAAAATAGAGATTTCGCTGCTGAAGTTGCCACATAAATTCCATTGAAGATACTTTTTGACTAGAGAGAGAATCACTGCTACTATAACACCAACCACCAAACAAGTTAATAACATATTACAGTTGTGTCACCAACTAATGCCTAATATTACAGATCAAGTTGTTAAAGGAAGGGCCAGACCTGACAGTCTTGACCAAGATTAAAGACTCCATTCGGTAACAACCCTCTCTCACATGGAAAATGAAGACGAAAACCAAGGTTCAACTAGTGCACAATCATAATGCGTTTCACGTATCAAAAACACGAATAAATGTAATTGTTAAATGATTTCTTCTTTTTTGGATAGGAACTGTTAAACGATATCTAGAAGATATCAAATTGATGAAAAATCGCTTATAAGAGACGAGTGCCAGTGGACCGCCGGACCCCCTCATTCAAACCACCGTGAAAGGAGATTAATCAAGACTTAACCAATCTCTGATAGGACAGTTCCCATTTCAAGAATCCCTCTAGTGTGGGATCATGTTTAACATAAATTAAGCAGGTATAAGACGATCGACGACCACATCAAACCCACATCAAATTTCGCTCAAATCGATCAATGAACCCTGGGCATAACTGCAGTAATGTCAAAGTGAAAGATAGAAAATCAAAAGCCAAGCAAATGAAACAACAATCAAGGCTTTTGAGTGCTCTTATAGATTCA
This sequence comes from Adenophora triphylla var. japonica, assembly GCA_022495995.1. Lineage (NCBI taxonomy): Eukaryota > Viridiplantae > Streptophyta > Magnoliopsida > Asterales > Campanulaceae > Adenophora > Adenophora triphylla. The sequence goes on from JAFEMH010007308.1 coordinate 44,602, forward strand.
GATTCATATTCGTACAATTTTTATATTGCATTTTCCTTTCAATCTATTTTATAGCAATTCAGTCTTCAAACTATGTAAAGCCTATAAAAGGCTAGATGAATTAAGGCATAGACATCCAAGTTCGAAAAAAACGAAAGAATCAGGGAGTTTGGGGAATTCTCAATAAAAAAATCCTACTTTTATTGCTTTACATTTTCAAGTTTTTTTATCTTCCCAACCATTTTCAAACCAGCAACATAGTTAAGCCTATCAGCTCCAAATCTTCTCTATCCACCGTCCAAAGGCCCGTGATGAGTTCCATCACAAAAATCATCCCGTAACATTAGTTCCATTGTCGGTAGGGGTGTAAACGAATCGAATCGAATCGAATACCATCGTATTCGTGAAAATATTTGAATATTCGTATTCGTTTGTATTCGAACATAAAAATTGATTCGTATTCGATTCGAATATCAATTTCGAATTATTCGATTCGATTCGGTATTCGATTCGAGTATTCGATTCGTATTAATATATATATATATATATATATATATATATATATATATATATATATATATATATATATATATATATATATATATATATATATATATATATTAATATATTTAATATATATATATATTAAATATATATATATATATATATATATATATATATTATTCGAATAATATTCGCGAATACTCGAATCGAATATCGTGAGATATTATTCGAATTCGAATACTTATCGAATCAAAATAAAAATTTGAATTCGAATTCGAATTTTTCGAATACGAATACCGAATCGAATCAAAAAGATTTGATTCGTTTACAACCCTAATTGTCGGCGTCATGGGCGATTCTTTTTTATCGAAGAAGGATGTTTCTAGCATGAAGGAATTCATCACCCGTCTAGAAATGACCTCGGGGGCATTCATGATTCCTTGGTTGGGAATACTTCGCCGCTCAGTTGAGAAGAAAAGGTTCGGACTTACGATAACGGCCGAAGTAATTTGGGGATCAAAATGCATGAAATTGCATGGGATGACCTTTGAACAGCCAAGGGTAAAGATCATAAGGGCAGGAAAGTAAATTTCATGAAGTGCGCAACGTGGTCCGTACGGATTCACCATGCAATTTTACAAGGTGATCCGAGCGTATCTATGAGGGAAGAATGCGAATTTAAACAGGTTTAAACTGGAAAAGACGCATTCTCACTCCATTTTTGAGTTTTCTGGCCGAGAGAGGAGAGAAAGGGGAAGAAATCGCCATTATTGTTGAGCCAATTTTCACCAAAACTTTATCTTTCTTTGTTAAATCTTAACCATGGCGGAGGAAATTAGGCGGGTTCGTCACCAACGAAGTCAAGGAGCCCTTGATAGGAGGCTTGATTTGCAAAGGAACTTCTCTACTTACAAGCCTTCTACAATCAATCCGGACGAGTTGTACCCGGATATGCACAAACACAACTCAAAGGGGAAGGCAAAAGTGGTAGTAAGAGACTAGATTTTGCTTTGATTTTGATTTTGAAAGATGGCATGTTAGAGGGTTTAGTTTCGCCAATTTGGGGCTTTTGTTCTTGATATGATTATTTTGTGAAATTGATGATGGATGCATAGTTGTTAAAGGCGATCGCCCGCCTCGCCCGCCTCGGCTTTTTGGCGCCTTGGGGGTCGATCGCCTCTTTGTAGCCCAATAGGCGGACGCACGCCTTTCTTCACAAGGCATTCGCCTTGCTCGCCTTTTTGCCGCTCACCTCTCGCCTCTCGCATTTTTGTATTTTTTTTTCTTTCTTTCTAGTCCCTGATCTTCAAAATTTTATTTACTTTTGCATGATTTTGGAACTTGATTTCTTTTCTCGATAAGTTTATTTAACTTGCTTAAACTAGTACTTGTTTTGTTGATTTGAACTTCGTAATTTTGATTCATGCTTCTTTTTTCTTAGAATTCTTACTTTTGAGTTTTGAATTATATTAGGATACTATTATATGCGGAATTGCGAAATTTATTTCATGCTTTATTCTTGTTTATAATACGTTTTATACTTTGTTTATGTTTTGCAGGAGTATATATACATATTTGAATTATATTAGGATACTATTATATGCGGAATTGTGAAATTTATTTCATGCTTTATTCTTGTTTATAATACGTTTTATACTTTGTTTATGTTTTGCAGGAGTATATATACATATTTGATAAGAAAATATATATATATATACTCCCTCCGTCCCACCAAGAGTGTCACCCTTTTAGGGGTGGCACGCAAATTAAGAAAAAAAGGGGGAAGAAAAAATGTTGTAAGTGTAATTTGAAAATAGGAGAGAGAATTAGTGGAGGAAATAGTGAATTTAAAAAGTGTTGTGAGTGTAGAGGAGAGAGAATTAGTGGAGGAAATAGTGGATGAGATAATAGAATATTAATAAAACATTTCCTTTTTAGGAAAGGTGAAACTTCAAACGGGACACCCTTTTGGGTAAAAAGTGACACTTGGAGTGGGACGGAGGGAGTATATTCTATTTTTACTAATTTTTTGTTATATTTTCCTCCTTGTTCGCCTTTTTGCCGCGCGCCTCTCGCCTTGCCTTTCGCCTTTTCCAAGCACACATCGCCCGCCTCTCGCCTTTGACAACTATGGATGGATCATTGGAATTGAATGTGTATGGGTCATGGATATATGATTTTTATTGAAAAATATGAAGCCAAGCACACATCGCCCGCCTCTTGCCTTTCGCCTTTTCCAAACAGTCTCACCTAGGACAAATACCTCCGGATCATTCACAACAGGTTGAAGCCCCTCTGAATTGTCCTCGTACCCGAACTACGATTGGCTTGGTTCCCACTCGGGATACGTAGGAATCCTATCAAGGGGTCCAGTTGTCCGACCAACTCGGTCATTTATCTCTTCCTCCCGACAAGCGATCCAGATCGGGATTCTTATTTTTATCAACAACCCCACTTCCTCCGTAAGTAAGGTCGTCGAGGGCTTCTGTAAGTACTCCAATCTAGACCACTCTCCATCCAAGCAAGCGGGAAGGACACCAAGGGTGCACTTATCCAAAATCACGAAGTCCCGAGACTTTCCGAGCATTAAATTGACCAAGCGAGGCAAGAAATGATCTTTTATACATTAAAAACCTCAGAAGGATCTCGCGGAAATAACAAAAGTCAAAGACATGCTGACTTCAAGAAGGATCCAGAATCTAAGGAGTCATCCGCGCAGTCATCCGTACGGATCTCCTTGCAAAAGGCAAGGGTAATCCGTACGGACCACCTTACATTTTCAAAGGCTATAAATACAGCCCCTTGTTCCTGCATTTGGGACAAGTTTAGATCAGCATTTGAGAGCATTAGAGGAGATTCTGATAATAGAGTAAGGGCAGAATTTCTCTACTTCTTATCACTTTCAAAAAAAAAAACTAAACACTTTCTTCAACAAATCAAACAAACCCTAGGAAGATAGAAAGAACCAACATTAGTGAGCTCTCCTTCCAAACCCTAATAACACTATAGTCCTTTATTTCAAAGTCTTTAATCCATTTAAAAGTTCTTGTTTTAAACCTATCATATAAAATGTAGTCCTTTACTTGTTCTTGACCATTTTAGATCCAAACTACCTAAATGATCCTAAAAGGTTTTCCATGCACACTAATGTGCTTAAAAATGGAAGTCTAATACGGATGGTAGTTTGTTATCATTTACATATTCATTTCAAGTATAGTTTTTCTTATTTACTTTCTAATATCTTTATCTTTTAAATTATCTTTTGATCTATAAAACTTTTGAAGTTACTATGATACAAGTAACCCTAATCTTCAAGGACTAACTCATTACTTATGTTAAAGATGTGGTTTTAGGGATTAAGGTTACAATGATGATGTAACCTCACATTTTCCTTTATCTCATAAATGTAACAATGTTCAAGTTCATCTTCAAAATCTCTCATTTCTCTATTTTAAACATTCAACCTCCATTGTTGTCCTCCAAGAAAAAGCTCAAAAACCACAATTGTTGTACTATTCTAGGGCTTGGGGATGACAACATTAGGATTGAATGTTTGACTTCTCTCATTTCATGTTTAAAATTTTGGACAGTTTCCAGAAATTGTTTGCCTTTGCTGTTTTCAGCTCCAACTTTAAAAACAACAGACTGATAAAACACAAAAACAGCTTACTATACATTCAAATCCGTACGGACCTCCTTGTAAAGGAGAACTAATCCGTACGGATAGCCTTGCAAGCTGTGACATTTGTTCAGTTTTTACAGTTTCAAGTTTATTTTAAACCTTTTCTGTCAAAATAAACTGTTTTCTAAACTGAAAAGTTCTTTTTTTCATTTTTTTAAGTTAAAAAACCATTTGATATTAAACACACACACACCCACACAATTTTCAAAAGGATAGAAAGACTCATAGATATGAGACGTTTCGGGTGAGCTTTAATATTCTATTCCTGAGGCGTAACGTGACCTACGAACTCAAAATCTTACATTAAATAAACCTTTTTTCAATGTTTTGCGCTTACAGAACGGCGTGGCGACTCTCTTTTAAAGAAACTCATCCGTCCAAATTTTTAAAGCGTATGAAACTTCCCATTCGTTTGAGCATCGGATCGGATAATTTCACAAATGACCTTTGCACCTTGGTGTACATTTCACCGCAAACGAAACGGCATTCAGCACAGGGTTGACCAAACTTCTAGCACACGTGGCATGGATAAGACTGCAAACGGCGACAGATTCACAACACAGAATTGCTCCATGTGTAATCCTGGTCACTCCACTCAAATAATTTATTGCAAGGTGTGAAGAGGGCTAAAGGCTGGGAATATAAGTACCCACATAAAAATTAACTGCCGCCGCACATCAAAGTATATGCAGCTAGATGACACGAAAATGATTGAGTAGCGACTCAAGTAATATTTTGAGTTTCCAGAAAATTCAAATAGCCACTTTCAAGTTAACCGGTGAGTTCTTTAAATTTCATTTCAAAAACATTTATAGGGCAAGAGTCTGTGATCCACTGAGCTAGCAAAACCTAGTTAGCCGTTCTATTGACATGCTGAACAAGTGGAATGAATCGCTTTACTTTCGGTTCCACTCCGTTGATCACTTGAAATTTAGGTTGATAAAATCATCTTATGCACTAGTATTTCAAGACTGGGACAGTTATCCAAAAAGAACAAAAATAGACCCATACTCGCCCTGCAATTTGATTTTCTAAGACACTAATTAGACACCTATCAGCTCAACCTTTCATATCCCACGAGAAAAACAAATTAAGCAATCCAAATGTGTCTGTAATGTGAGTATGAGCTACAACAATTTTATCTATTTTCTTTCCATCAGGTGAAGATTATAAATTAAGTAATCTAACCTGATTCGCCCTCCGCGAGCTTCTCCAACTTGGCACCAACCAATCGCCGTTCATCAACACCACCAGCTTTTAGCTCATAAATCACCTAAGCAAATTCAGATTAATAAATATATAATTAAATTGATATTCTAATTCAATCAAATGAGTCATGACACTTTTGGATCTAAGAACAGTGGCAGTGCTATGTTAGGGCGAGAGTGGGCCATGGCCCACGCTCAATTTTCAAAGAAGTTTTTTTTTTTTTTTCAGGTTTTGGGTTTTGTTTATGAATAAATTAAAAATTAAGATAAACAACACTAACCTCCTCCATTTCTATATAATTTTTAGGCTTTAATAATATTTTCTCCGTCACATTTTAAAGTTTTTAGTTTGACTTTACACGCTTTTTAGAAAATTAAGGTAAAATGGGTAAACAATTGTAGTGGGCTGATGACATTTTCCAAAATACTATTCGTTAAGTAAATTGGTGAAAAGTAGATTAACGATTTTTTATTATTATTATATGAATTTTTATGAGGACAAGATTGTCCAAAACACTATTCATACTTTGCCATTTATGGATAAAACAACTAAGAACCTTAAACTTAAACTGAGATGGAAAAAAAACGAAAGTATATGAATATATACTGAGACAGGGATAAGATTTTTTCGATGATTGATTCTTCACAAACATAACACAAACATAAGATAGTTCAATTTCAACTCCAATTCATCTTGTTGATATCAATAATTACATTGATTTTCCAATAAGTCTGTAGCAGTTTAGGATTGAAATTTTCATAATTTCATTCTCAAGTTACTACAATTACTTTCAAAAAAGTTTAGGGATACTTCATTGTACTCCTTCTGTCCAAAGTCCAATCCAAAATCCAATGACCAAATTTTTTTTTAAAAAAAATGTCTTGATCCAAAATAAATTTGAAAAGTTTTTGGTATGTGGTAGTACTTACTTTCCTTACTTTTTGTATTAAATTTTGATTTTGTGATTATAGGATCAAATAGATTTTAGTGGTACTTAAAATATCAAATATTCTTAAAAATATAACTAGCAGAAAGACTCAAAAAGTAATTTCAGATGTGTCGATAAGACTTTCTTAATTTACTAGTCATAAAATACTTTTGCTTATCAAAACGATAATTCGTGACGTTAGGTTGTATTCTAGCCCATCAACTTTCGTAGTACGAAAATTAGGGTAAATGGATTGACCAGAAATTCCCAAAAATAAAATGTGAATGAAAATGCAGTAATGAGTACCTGACGATGTTCCCAATTCCAAACGGAGACGTGATCGGAGGCATCGGCAGTGACAAGCCAGGGATGAGTTGGGTGCAATTGAATTTTGACGATCTTATCATTGGTCGGCCGGAATGCTTTCAGACGAAGCATTTTCGTTTGTTTGAACAATCAAAATCAAGAATTTAACCGACCATTAACAAGGCAAAAGATTACAGAAAGAGATCTGGGGAAGCTGTTGATGAAGAAGATGTAGTGAAAATGAAACCCTTGATCCAGGGGAGGGGTGTAAATTCATGTGCAGTGGAGGAAGCTAGCTCTGTTGCTAATAACTCTGAGAAATTCTCAGATGGAATGAATGAGCGACGGGATATTTCAGACTTTCGCTAAATTCTGGTCGGAGTTGCAGTTGTTTGGGTGCCGCATTTTGTTATTCCGAAGGATTATTTTAAAAAAATCCCTTCAAATACCTTGTTCTATACTCCTTCCGTCCCGCCCGAAATATTTCAAAATGGCCATGCACGGGAATTAAAGAAAGTGACGTAAGAAAGAAAAAAAGTGTATGGTAAAATAAATGTTGTGAGTATAAAAAGTAATGTAAGAAAGAGAAAGGAGTAGGTCTGCTGAGAAACGCGTTTCTCCATAACTATGGAGAAACGTGTTTTTAACATGTTTGATAACCACAAAAATTTACGGATATCGCCTAAAAGGGTTACGGATATCCGAAAACGGATATCCGAAGCCTTTATATCCGTAAAAATATATTTGAGCCAAATCCAAGGCCAAGACCAAATTGCTTATTGAAGGTTTATATACCTTCAAATGTATATCCGAAACCATATGAATATCCAGACATTTTGAAAATTTCTCGGATATTAATTTTGAAGGTTTCTGATATTCTTCAATGTATATCAAATCATCAAATAAATATCCAAAACATTTTGAAAGTTTCTGGATATTCATTGAAGGTTCTGATATCACTAAATGTATCCGTGAAGTTGTCGCAATAAATGTTTCTCCATAAGTTACGGAGAAACGCGTTTCTCCCCAGATTTTGTGAAGAGAAAGTGGGGTAGGAAATAGTTAGTGAATATGTATTGTGAGTATGACAAGTGTGTCCCACAAATAAAAAAATAATAAAAAACTTTTCTTTTTTGGGTTAGGACATTTTAAATGAAACACCCAAAAAAAAAAGTTGAGACACTTCAAACGAAACGGAGGAAGTATTATTTTGAGAATTGTTATATAGTCCCTAAAATTGTTGATTAACTCTGTATCACTAAATCCACCAAAAAATTAAAACAAACCCGTTCCTTTCTTTTATACCCCTTAACCCATTTACCCATTAACTCTCACCCACTCATTCACACCCATTAACCATTAACTCTCACTCTTACTCACTCACCCACCCACCCACCCACCCACCTCCACCAACACTTTTTTTTTTTTTTTTTTTATACCCAGTGTTCCACTTCACGGACTAATCACGGACTACTAGGTATCGCCCTCAAGCATCGGCGAAGGTAAATCGCGGATATGCCCTATGCAATCAAGTGGCACACTCTTATACTCCCGACCCTGCGGAGCCTCTCCTACAAGGCATTTACACTCTTACAACACCAATTGGCTGCTTTAGCTGCTCCTGCCAATGAGGCATTTACATCACTCTTACAACACCAATTGGCTGCTCCAGATGCTCCTGCCAAGATTCGAACTCCCTACACTGAGGTTGCAAGCCCAGCAATGCTGCTTCCTTAACTGCACGGATGTGTCCCGGGGGACTCCAAGGCTCCTGAAACGCATGGCAGAATTAAACCCACAAAGATCCCCCAGGGGGGATCGAACCCTAGACCTCCCCGAAGGGAGGCCGACAACATACCACTCGGGCAGGAGACCATTGGTCCACCAACACTCTTTCACTTGACTAAATAGAGAGAGAGAAAGCTGACTGACTATAGAGAGAGAAAGAGAGAAATCTGAGATTTTGAGAGAGAAAGAGACTCTTTCAACTTCAATCAACAATGTCAAACATTGGAAAACAATGTAATTTTGATTTAAATCTTGTATTTATGTTTGAAAATTACTTTCTATGTTTTAATTTCTTTAAATATTTGTTGTTATAGTTTCAATTTGAGAATTCTTATGATTTAATTTGTTCCACTACAACAAAAACAGGTTTTTGTGACACTTTTTTAAGTGCCACAAATCAGAAAAAAGTGCCATAAAAGCTATTTTCGGCACATTTTCCGGCACTTTTATAAGTGCCATAATAAGTCGCGTCGGCAATACTTTCCGGCACTTAAAAGTGCCACAATTTCCGGCACTTTCAAAAGTGCCACAATTTCCGGCACTTTCAAAAGTGCCACAATTTCCGGCACTTTCAGAAATGCCATAATTTCCGGCACTTTTTTAAATGCCATAATTTCCGGCACTTTTTTAAATGCCATAATTTTCCGTCACTTCTTTAAATGCCGCAATTTTCTGGCACTTACGAAAGTGCCACAATTTCTGGCACTTATGAAAGTGCCACAATTATCCGGCAGTTTTGTAAGTGCCTCAAATTTCTGGCATTTAAAAAAGTGTCTTAATTTTTCGGCACTTTGAAAAGTGCCACACATTTCCGGCACTTTTACACATTTTTAATGAACTGACGGATATGATTGCTGCCGGTAATTCATTATAAATAGATACAAATCTCAAGCATATTTAATGCACATTCCTACATAATTTTAACTAACTGCAACAAAGTATATAAAAGATAACTTTTTCTCATTGTCATCAAAGAAAATAAATATAAATTACATCATTCAGAAAGTAATAATTCAAAAATTTAAGCAAGGTATACAGCCTTGACATCATAACACCAAAAGCTAAATATTCAATTGTTCAAACAAAAGCGTGATGAGATAATGGTCTTCTTCCATAGCGAATGTAGTACAAGAGACGTGATCCATCACCTGCAAACAAACAATTATAGCATTAATTACTTTGGTTTTTAAAGAGACTTTGAAAAAAGTTATAAAGAATACAATACAACCTCGTGTTACATCTATATTTCTCCATGCAACAGATTTTCCAATAGCTTCTCCCAACTTGATGACTCCATCGTAAGGCCTAATTAATTTTTCGAATGGTTTTATCACTTCTTTAATAAGTACTTCCCAGAATTCATTTCTCAATTCAGTCCTCCTTACAACTTTAGAGGCATTTTTACTTATCAAAATTCCTCTGGCCACCACTTGTTTTGGACCTTTATAGTCAAGGATATTCACAAGAACTTCCCCCTGCATATAGTAATTAACATTAGAGCCTAATCAAATCTTACATGTAATTAATCTTCTATTTCAGCTACTTCAAGTAACATTGTTAATATCATTTTGTTTTTTTTTTTATTATAAATATTTTATTAAACTTTCTCCAGTTTTACTAACAAAAATGAGGAGGATGACAACAAAATTATGAAATGAGAGTACCAGAGAGACACATCAGTTAAACATTTAAAGACTGAAACACTTAGATTAATAGAAAACAAACCAGAAAATGCAAACTACTGCTGAATTTTTTTTTCCACTACTGAAATAAATTTCTTAATTGAGATTAAAGTCGAAAACCAAATAAGAAGCAGGTTACCAAAATAAAATGAATGTGTAAACTTACATTTTTTTTTCCACTCCTGAAATAAATTTCTTAATTGAGATTAAAGTCGAAAACCAAATAAGAAGCAGGTTATCAAAACAAAATGAATGTGTAAACTTACATGGAACAACGAGACAATGTGCCTGCTGCATTAGAAATACAGATCCGGGATCTGATTTCCTATAAGCAGCCATTACTTTACATGTGCTCTGCCGGGTATCATCATTAAACCGAAGACACCGCCACTGATAACCAAGTATTCTGAGATAATCATCAGGTTCACAAGATGGATACATTTTTGAATACCTTTGTCTAAGCCACTTTTCAGATTCGGCCCAGTACATTTCATCCTGCATGAATACAAAAAAAAAATCTGCTTATTTGAGAAAGGAAGAGACAAACTTATGCACTAATTACTGATAACCAAGTATTCTGAGATAATCATCAGTCTCACAACTATAATTTCCTTAAATGCTCCATCTCTTCAATAGACAATCTTGAAGTTCATACTTTGATGGCATCCCTCGTAAAATAATTATGATCACACGCTACTTGCCTCCGCCCAAGAGCAAGTTGAGAAGTCAAACATGCGTACTCTTAACCTTTATTAGAGAACCTCATACTCATGAAATCTTTCAAAACATAGGCACAGTGAATCTTTTTCTCCAAATTGATGTTCATATATCCAACATGTTTTTGGGTATTCACCTCATTCATGGCTGGTCGGAATTTTTGATACATGCTCTCTTTGGCTTCAACTAGTAAGTGGTGTTTTCCTCCCTTAATAGAGTTTCTGATTGGATATTAAAGGTTTGGATGATGGTATGGATGGATGCTTCTTATAAAGTAGCAGCTAGTTTGTGCTTCCACCATCTCTAATTTTCTTTCCACTTGTATCATATTTTGCCTTTAACTACTTGATTTGGCGACTTGGCCTGCTAGCTAGTAATTTCCTTCACTCTACCCATAATTCGTCTTCTATCAACTAGGAAACAAAATAAATACTCCTATGTCCGAATGATACCATCTATCAATCGCCTATGAGCTGTCAAATCTAAAAGAAAATTCACTACACTTTCACACTGCTTGATGTCTACTCTTGTTCATCCCTCAAAAAAAAGTTAACAAATTATCTATTGAATCTTTGTGATTTCCCCTCTTACTAGGAAGGAAACAAGTTAGATAGGACAAAGATCTTTATGGAAAGAAACTTTGGTTGTAAAGTAACACAGCTCAAAAAGAACAGGTATAAAAAACACTGCATGCGTAAAAAATAGAGTCCAAGAAGTTAAAAATCATTTGAATTTTTATTTCAAGTCAAAAGTATACATTTCATCACAAACTTTTTAGCAGCAAATCAAAAAATATCTGCAAATATAGTGCATGCTGATATATAATTTAAGCAATACCTCACATCGTCTTTGTGCATATGAGCAAACAATTCAAGCTTTCTTGTCCTTGGACTTATCCTCTCCAACAAGGGGTACATCTGCAAGGCGGACATGTATTGCATCAGTTCAAGTTGGCTTCAAAGAAAGCAGAATTTCGACCAAGGGTAAAGGCAAGAATAGAAAGACAAGTAATAAATGTGATAATCACTTGTGATATCTAGCAGAGAACATTCTCAACAGATGCAGTCTAACATTTATTCCAAAGAAAGCAGAATTATAAGATCATTTTCTTTACTTATTTTCTAGACAGAGATGGACATCTGATGTGATCCGCCTACAGAAACATTTCTATATTAGTCTATTATGCTCCCACTTTAAAATACTTGGAAGAACAATTGAGTCTTTAAGTTCGAAGTTATAGTATGTCAAAATCAAACAAATTAAAGAACTTAGACAATTTTCATATTCACCATTATTCATGTGACACTAATTTCCAAAAAAAATCAATTCATAAGCCAAAATCAAACCATCAGATCTGTTGAAATAAATTGTGTGCGGACGATAAAGCTACAGCGTCAACCTAAAGTAGCTCAGCGTCTGAATTGACCTGCCTTGCACAACGAGATTGCAAAATCTCAAAAATGTGAGGGATAGGATTTTTAGGGAAAGGAGTAGGGGTAAGGAGAGAGATGATACCGTGTTATTGTCGTTAAGGAGAGTGATGAGAAGTCAATTTTCCCCTGCAGCGTCGATGCCCAGCTGTTCTGGTTCGGCAATGGTGGTTCGGCAATGGAAAGCTTGCCCAGTTTATATAGATTCCGACGATTATCACCAGGGCCGATGTCGATTTTGCCCCGCCGTCACCGTCGTCGTCATCGTTGCCGTCGATGGATGTGCCCTTAGCTATCAGAATAGGAAGGTGATTTGGGGAAAAGGAGATTTGGGGGAAAAAAGCGCGGAATTGAAATTTTGGGGAAAAGACGCTGTGCGGGAAAATGCCCACGTCTCTGTTGTTTTTATTTTCTTTTTCTTTTTCTATTTTTTTTCTTTTATTTTTATTTTTCTTTTTCTTTTTTTTTAGATTTTTTTTGTCTTTATTTATATGAGGACTTTTTATAAAGTTTATAAAAGAAAAAATTAAAAATACAAGTAAAATATATTCCCTCCTGTTAACTGTCACTTTTAGATGGGAATAATTGTTAGTTTCTTCATTAAATCATAATAATAATTGCTTTTTTTAAAACCTGTGACGACCCAAAAAGCGACAGTTATTTTGAACCGGAGGTAGTATATATAAACTTAATAAAAAATCTCTTTGAACACATTTATAAATCCTAATAAGAAACTAGCGTCACTTTCGATAAAATTTCGAAACTTCGTGGCACTTTTAAAAAAGTGCCGAAAAATTAGCGTCACTTTTAAGAAAGTGCCGAAAAACATGCGGCAATTTTTCAAAAGTGCCGGAAAATTTGCGGCACTTTTTCAAAAGTGCCGGGAATTTAGCGGCAATTTTAAGAAAGTGCCGGAAAATTAGCGGCACTTTTAAAGAAGTGCCGGAAAATTAGCGGCACTTTTAAAAAAGTGCCGGAAAATTAGCGGCACTTTTGTAAAAGTGCCGGAAATTAGCGGCACTTCTAAAAAAGTGCCGGATATTTGTGGCAGTTTCTGAAAAGTGCCGGAAATTTGTGGCACTTATTAAAAAAGTGCCGGAAATTGGTGGCACAAAATTAAGTGCCGGATTAAAAGTGCCGGGAAAAGCCATTTTTCTTGTAGTGTTCAAATTCGAATTTAGGGTGGTTCGGCCATAGGTGGCTGAATTTCGAGATCTTATCTGTCAGTAGTGGCCGAAAATTCTCAAAATCTCATCTACATCCGGCCGAATTTCTTAAATATGTCATCCACTCATCCGGCCAAACTTTTAGAATATGATATGAGATGGTAATTAATGTTTAGATGTGTTTGATTTCATGAATTTCATGTTAATATTGATATTTTGAGCTTGTAAATATCATTTATGATATTATAATGATGAAAATGTGATGTAAAGTGTTTGATTTCATGGATTTCATGTTAATTGATGTTTTGAGTTTGTAAATATCATTTTATGATATTAAAATGATGAAAATGTGATGTAAAGTGTTATCTTGTGAAAACATATGAGTTACTTGTATAATCTTTGTATTGTGTAGTAATGGACAAAATGATGAATTAGACATTTTTGGTGTATAGTTCTTAGTATAAGTGTCTAACATGTTTAATTGTGTGTGAAATTACCTATACGCAATCTGAAATATTATTTGTCATGTCATTTAAGTAATGATGTGAAATTGTATTGAGTTTGATTTTTGATGTTTTATTTGCAGTTAAACAGATCTTTACAAGAATACATCAAACTGCTTCTGCTAGGAATGAACACGAAGTGTCATGTAATCAAGGGCAAGCATCAATCGAAAACATTGATGTTGAGCGAGTTGTGGATGCATATATTGATCCTAGCCATTCTGTCTATAATGAAGAAGGGTATCAGTATGAAGGCAGACATATACTGTACCATGAAGAAGGGTATCAGTATAAAGGCAGGCATTCAGTATATAATGAAGATGAGGATTGATCGAGCCAAAATTATATTTGGGTCAATCTAGCCGGAATCAACGGATCAGATCTCTGGATTTGCCTTAAATAAGCCAGAAATAGATGAACAAACAATATAAACTAAGTCGGGGCTTCACCGGCAATGGCCCTCCGGCGTGAGAGTAAGTATTTGATGAAAAAGAATAAGAAAATAATTAAGGAGATGAGAGAATAGAATAGAATAGAATAGAATATACCTGATTTTGGAGATGTCGTCTCTTATTTATACTTATTTATAGGGGATATGTAGAGCAATCCTCAAGAATAGGGATCTGAATTGGAGTTTGATTAGGAAAGTGAATCTTGACCACGGTTAGAGTCCTTCATAAGCTGGATTCCTTATGGGAGTAGGAGTATTCGAGCACCAGCCCTCTCGGTATAAGGATTATCTCTTGAGTTGAAGCCGAGTACCAAAGTCTGGATTATGTTATCGATAACGTTTCTCTTATAAGACGTGCTCGTGCTTGTTCCACACACGAGCTCACCCTTGGTCATTGAGTCATCATTAGTCTTCCCAGCTTGCTCCTCAAGGCACCTAGAGTACCTTGGTCTGAGCTCGTGCTCGTTGGTCAAGGCCTCAACATGAACTTATCCAATAAGGTGCTTGGGCCTCCGTGTACGAGGAGCCGAGTGGGCCTCCATAGGCTATGTCCCGAGCAAGTACTTGGGTTATTCCTTTCAAGGATAATATGGAAACTTCACCTCAGATGAATGTTTCTGAACCTCAAAATAGATTGTGACCCGGAAGATGAACCAGAAGATGAGGATGCAAATGAGGATGACATCGAGGGGGGTGGGGTTAATATTTCATTTCCCGGTGGCTCAAGGTACAAAACTTTACTCATTTCATATGAACACACGTGGCAAAATACATATGGGAGGGTAAAGATGATCGTACATTGAAATGTATTAACCATATCGAGAAGTTGAAGCAATGGAAGTTTGATTTTGAGAATTTGTTTGGGCCGTTTCAAAATATTGTCGGTAATTCCGGTCTTATGCGCTTACT
Organism: Adenophora triphylla var. japonica; assembly: GCA_022495995.1. Classification (NCBI taxonomy): domain Eukaryota; kingdom Viridiplantae; phylum Streptophyta; class Magnoliopsida; order Asterales; family Campanulaceae; genus Adenophora; species Adenophora triphylla. The sequence continues at coordinate 59,856 of JAFEMH010007308.1, forward strand.
AAGTGGAGCGTATGACAACGTGGATAAGACGTTGGCTAATGCTTTTGTGGAGCGATGGCACCCTAAAACTAATAGTTTCCATATGCCATTTGGGGAGATTACCATCACTGTAGATGATGTGTCTTGTATTACGGGGCTTCCGGTTATAGGTCAACCTTTGTTTGAGAGCCCCGCTTATTTTAGCCAGTCGCTAATTGATAAAGTCATGAGGTTTTGAGAGTGACAAAAAAAGTTTCTAGAGATGGAATACCTCTCAAAGGAGTACCGGTGAATCTTGAATGGCTGAGAACAAAGTTCTCACCTGATGTGTACTCTTCAGACCCCCAAAAAGTTGTGTGTGATACGAAGGCATATCTCTTATACTTATTGGGTGCATAATTTTTGTGGATAAGACTGGGACGTGTATTAGTGTGAGATACTTAGATTTATTTAGAGACGAGGGGGTAATTGGTGAATATGCTTGGGGTGTTGGAGCGTTAGCTTATCTATATTGGCAACTGGGAAAATGATCGAGGTGGAATTGTCATCAAATTTTTGGCTACTTAACTTTATTGCAGGCATGGGTTTATAAGAGGTTTTCTGCGTTTAGGAATGGTTTTAACATCTCTTATCTACCCAATTTGCCGCTCACATTGAAATGGCTACCAGCGAGGGCTCAACCAGCAACAGTTGTCTCCGTGCAATTTAAGAGGTAACATATTTACATAATAAAGCACAGGGATGAAAGTATATTTATGTAGCATTTTTATCATGTATTTTTGTTTTCTTAAATGAAAATATATTAATTTTTGTATGTTTTTACTTATAGTTGATTTGGATGCAATATAAAGGTATCTGAAATCAATATCATTTTCCTAGAGTCACTTTATATCAAGGAGCTATAATTATCGGAAATTTCGTGGAGCCGCATCTTCCTGATCGGGTATTGAGACAATTTGGCTTTGTGCAAACAATACCAAGCAGTCCACTTTTACTAGGGATGCCGAGAGGAGATAAAAAGTATTTGGTGGGGTGGATCATGTTTACCCAGTCATTCTCCTTTTGGAAGTCACATTTGCTTGATAAACGCTCGTTTTGGAAATGTCGAGTAGCACAAGAGACTGTCAATGATTATATGGAATGGTACTCTAATTATTCGCATTTGATTGTTTACCCCATAGCTGAAGAGATCACGCTGTCAGGAGTACAACTGAAGTTGCTGCCCCAAATCCATGGGATATGATAATGAATGTCCGGGATGTGATGGTACCTATTGCTGAAAGATGGACAGATCGAGATCACTCAATTAATGCACATGAGTCTATGTAAGTTTTTAGAGCACTCACAGCGCAACACAAATCCCATCAACGACATCAACTTCTTATGGTACTAGAAGACAAGATTAAATTTGTTATGTTTGTATTATGTTGGTATTGTGATGTTTGAACAATTATTTTTAGATCATTATTTGGTCTTTGTGATTATGTTTGTATTATTTGTTATTTGTGATTATGTTTGTATTATGTTTGAACAATTTCTCATGTTTGAACAATTATTTTTGTATTATATTCAAAGATTATGTTTGAACAAAGATAGCCTGAATGATCCGATTATGTTTGTATTATGCTTTTCACAATTATTCTCATCCGATTATGTTTGTATTATGTTGGTATTGTGATTATGTTTGAACAATTATTCTCATGTCAAAACAAGGTTATGTACCTAAATAATAGCCCTTTTTTACCTAAATTACAAAAGTTCGGCTGGTACTGGCCGAACCAATCCAAAAAACGGTCAGTACCTACCGAAAACCATTAATCAGTTCGGCCACTACCTGCTATAACTCCTAATAAGGGTAGTTTTTGAATTTTTTTTTGTAAAACCCATGTTAAAACAATTTTATGTATCCAAAATATTTTTAATTTTTTTTTTTACCTAAACTACAAAAGTTCGGCCGGTAATGGCCAAACCAATCAAAAAAATCGGCCAGTACCTGGTGAAAACCCTTAATTCGTTCAGCCACAACCTGCCGAAACTCCTAATAAGGGTAGTTTTTGATTTTTTTTTGTAAAACTCATGTTAAAAAAAATATGTACCTAAATGTTAGGCCAAAATAATTTTTTTTTACCTAAACTACAAAAGTTCGACCGGTACCCGAACCAATCCAAAAAATCAGCAAGTACCTGCCGAATACCTTGAGGTTGTTCGGCCACTACCTGCCGACACCTCTAATAAATGTAGTATTTTTTTCTGTTTTTTAAGTTGGGACGTAACAATGTGTTCCCAATAATTTGAAAGTTAATTCAAAGTTGATAAAATTTTATAAATTTAAAGTTAATTTATGAAATTTATTATATAATTTTAAATGAAAGTTACCCCTAACTGAAAATTATCTAAAAAAATGTAACAAAATAAATCATAACATTTATCATGAATTACATTATTTAATATCAATTACATGTGTTGATGATCATGTACTTATATCAATCGTTCATGACTATAGGCTAGCCATCCGATTTTACGTTCATTATACCATTTGTACAGAAGTGGTGGTAATGGACATCATTCATTCAACTTCACATGAATGTAATGATTACCGTTGACATATGCAATACAAATCAGTTTTGGTTTGTGTGTGTAAGTACCCAAATCCGGATAGCCAAAATCCGTTAAAAGTTAACCGAAATCTGTTAACTGGCCCGCTCCAGGTTAATCGAAACCCGTTAAGCTCCCCGTTCTCAAGTCAACAAGACATCTCGGGACTGCCCTATGCATCCCAGCGTCAAAGCGTACTCAACACATGTCGTCGCACGTAAAAGTACAGCTTTTCCTGAAAAACGCACTTTCCGGCACTTTCCGGGAGCGTTTCGGACATTTTCCGGACAGTTATTTAAAAAAGGGACAAAACCGAGAATAATGGCACGAAAAACCATGCCCTGGTGATTCACAGGGGCACGTGGCACGCATGCCATAGCCCTCCGATCAACATCAATCAGATTTCAGAGTGAAAAGACCAAAATACCCCTGAGATGTTGTCACAGTCCGTCCGGACTGTTTTGCAGGAAAAACCAGAATTGTCAATAAGCCCTTCCGGTTTCCAAAAGACCAAAAGACCCCCTGAAATTCAGGTTGAGTCCGTCCGGACTCTTTTGCAAATTTACCCTATAAATACAGAGGGATGTCAAACATTTTAAAAAAGGAACAATTTCATCCATTTTCACCCACAGCCACGGCCCAAACCATTTCCACCCTCTCCCGAGCCCCGTTTTGCCTTGATTTGCGTGAAAACTTCGTATTTCAACCAAACACGAACAAAACAACCTTGAAACACCGTTCCAAACACTAATTGTATCCCGTATATGCCTCCCGAGCCAAAAGAGTAAACCTCTAGCCATAGGTAACACTCTCTCTCCCTAGACACTCGTTCCGTCTCGGTTTACGCGCCAGTCGCTACAACCGTTTCGAACAAAAGTCATTGAAATGTAGACGTCACCGTCAACGGGGTTCGATACGTTTTAGTCCCGAATCCTCTTCTCTTCCCGTAAGAGAAGTAATATCGGGTTAAAACGGCGTTCCGGCCCCGTTCAATTACTTTAATGTCATTTAAAATTCCGAATCGTTTGATCCGTTGAAGGTCATTTACTTTACGCAACTTTATAGTCCGAACCGTTTGATTCGTGATAGTCATTTAACGGTCTGGATCGTTTGATCCGTTGAATGCTATTTACTTAACGCACCTTTAAAATCCGGGTCGTTTGATTCCGTTGATACCGCACTTTAAATACTGCCATTTACAAGTCCGAGCCGTTTGGCTCGTGATAGTATTTACTTATCAAAGTCCTAGTCGCAAAACGATTCGTTGATCGCATATCATTTAATGTTTTTTTCCCGTAAAATCGCCAACAATGTAATGCCCGGTTCAAAATCGGAGTTCGACATTCGAACTCTCTTTTAAAACGCGTAAAATGACGTTTGGCATCCAAACGATCATCTTCAAACTAAAAACCCGACATTTGACATTCAAATCTCATTTAATGCTTTTTCCCGTAAAATAGCTAACAATGAAATGCCCGGTTCAAAATCGGAGTTCGACATTTGAACTCTCATTCAAAACGCGTAAGATGACGTTTGGCTTCCAAACGATCATCTTCAAACTCAAAAATCCGACGTTTGACATTCAAACGCTCCTTTCTTAAAAGTCAACATTTGACACTTAAGTTAACAGTTCAAAATCATCACTCGCACCACTTTTTTCTAAAAAATCCAAAACCGACGTTTGTCATTCAAACGCTCGCTTTTTCTAAAAGGAATCACAAAAATCAACGTTTGACATTCAAACCAAGATTAAGCTTGTTATTCAAGCCCCCATTTTCAAAATGCAAACACACACACACACACACATTTTCGAGAAAGGTAGAAAGACTCATCATACGAGGCGTTTAGGGTGATCTCAAAATACTCTTCCCGAAACGTAACGTGACCTCCGAACCTAACAATCTCTGGTACTAAAATAGCCTTTTCCTCGTTTTTGCTACCAATAAAAACGACACCCCGTTTCAAAGCCTTTTCCTAAGTTTTTGCTACCAATAAAAATGACACCCCTTTTCACTAAGCCATTTTTCAACGTTTGGGCTCAAAATACAAAACCGCGTGGCGACTCCTCTCCTTCCCGAAAGCGAGGTCTCAAACACCAAATCCACGAAAGACAATCGCGTTCGCCGCGCGCGAACCCCGGGTAATTTCAGTTGGCGACTCCGTTGGGGATTTGGATACTTTTTCAAAACGACCGTCGTTTTCAAAAAAGCCTTCCGTGGGTCAAACTTTCGTTTACCCTTCCTCGTTTTTGTGTGCGTGTGTTGTTCAAAACCTCGAACGGTTTTTTTTTAAAAAAAAGGGTGTTGCATTTTCATCTCTTTCAAAATCATAACATGTTCGTGCATTCCCGTTCATACTTGATTTTCGTGTTACATTTTGAACTGCACATAAAATTCTTTAAGACACATTCTGAAAATCTCTGTTTTACTCAGGAAAAAAAAAAGAATTTTAGTGACCGCACACTACTTGCACTGCTGCCTCGGTACACCGCACTTCACGTGCACTTGCTGCCTCGGTACACTGCACACTACGACCCGTAACCAGGGATGACCGTTCAGTTGCAGCTCGGTTGGTCTGCCAAACACCTTTCGAGCGCGCACGGGGTCGTCCCAAACAGCCCATCCTAGCCCGTGTAAGCCATGCACTCTTTGTGTCACACTTCGTCCAAGACCCCGGTTGGTTTTTGGCTTAGTACGTGTCATAAAGCCCAAGTGTATGTTTTTTTACACCGGGTTCCATCACGAGTCAAGCTCGAAAGATTGAGACCGAAGGTCGTTCCCAACCCGAAGTCTTGAGCTTTTCAGCCTTGACTTTGACGCGGAGCTCTGCCAAAAAGTATACCCGAAGGTTCAATGTGACACCGTGTAACCAAACCCTCAACGCATGCACCGTGCCAGCCACAACTTGGCCAACGCCAAAAGCTAAGGCCCCTCGCGCAAGCGAGTCAGGAGACGTCATTCCGAAATTTTGGCACGATCCCCGCCTTAACTTAAGGACGTTGACTTCGACCGTGGCCCGTGTGTCACATACATTGGAAGTTTGCGTGATCAGCTAGCCTTAAGTTCACTTTTTCCTTTGTCGGTGGAACTCACTTGCCTTATAGGACCCTCGCTCGGGATTGCCCGTCCCGGGAAGACGATTTACAGGTGAAAAACGAGGGGCTTATAAACGTAGTGACGAGATCCACTGATTAGAGCCTTAGGTTAGTTACGAAAAAGAAGACACGATCTTTTTCAACCGATTAGGACTCTGAGAAAATGCGTTTTAAGTAAACATTAACCGGTAACTGCACATTGCACTAGCCCGAAACCCTGAGCCAATATACCCTGCCTTTCGTTCCCTGCAGCGAGCAGAAAGTGGTTCGGAATTCCGGGTCAGCGCCTCGCGGAGTCACGATTACGGCGGCGTCGTACGGTTCTTCGGTTCCCTCGGTTCACGAATGAGCAGCTCGCTAGAAAAAATGTAAAAGATAAAATATGATTTATCTTGGGAGTCGCCACGCCGTTTTTAAGGAAAACATTGAAAAACCTTTTTTAAAGAGAATTTGGGTCCAGGGGTCAGGTTACGTGTTGGGAAGAACTTGAGAGTTCACCCAACACGCCTCGTCCGTAGACAAGTCTTTCTATGTTCAACATTCAAATCATTCAAACGTGTGTGCAATTGTGTGTGACAAAATATGTAATAAAATGCGCTTTAATGCTTTGCTTTTATTGATCAAAGTGAGAGATTACAACTTGTGAACCTTTTACCGTGGGAGGCCACATCCCACTTACAATTAATGAAATTGAATTACAAGGCAATGGATTAAGACAGTCTGTCTAGGGACTCTGGGTGTCGTCCGACACAGGACTTCCTCAGTAGAGGGATATCGGACGACACAGGACATCCTTGGTCAGATTGCCTCTATAATAGGGGTGAGCATGCCACCAATACTATTCTAAAGCTAAGAAGCTATCTAGAATAATGAAGAGACTGAGATAAAGAGTATTATGGGAAGGTCATGGGGTTTCAGTGACCCAATGTGAATGACCACATTTCTTGGGTCACAATTAAAGAACCCTCACTTCCTAACTCAAGCAACGACAGTAATAAATGAGTATTGTGGGAGGATCATATGGCGTTGATGGCCAAATATGAATGATGGGCCATCACCTCCTAACTCAGACAAGCATGATCAAGATTCAAGCGTATAGATCAGAAACCACGGGGGAAGGGATCAACATTCAGATGAGTGTGAATATAGATGATCCACACTCATCTTCATGTTTCAATCACAAACAACATGCTCAATCCATTGTACAGATAAAACATACAGATCAGAACATGAATGTCACAGCTAACACTGTTCAACAATGCTTATACAGAGTACGTGAAATCAGAACAGGAACATCACCAGAATAAACCAAGCAGGACTATTCTATTCGCAGATTAACAGATCCCAGCTGATGAACATGAAAATGGCATAAACAACAGAGGGATGAAGAGTTTAGGGATTAGAGATTACCCTCGTAGTGTCCACACTTCCTATACCACGTCGGTATAGGAAGTCTTCGAATCGGCTTCAGGACAATGAAATAGAGGAGTAGACAGCTCCTTAACCTGGTGCCGTTGATGATGGTTGAACTGGACTAAGATCCGGAACAGAGGAGACGACGACGGTGGACTTGGCCGGAGGTAATGGATTTGTGAACTGAAAAAGGGAAGGAGCTCGGTTTTGGGAGAGGGCTCAATCGGTGGAATCGATTAGGGAGTTCCGGCCGATTTAAAAGGGGGAACCAATGGTGGGCTTGGCCAGATTTGAGAGAAAATGGTGAGGTCTCCGTTCACCCGGAGTAAGGAAAGAAAACGGTGATGGAGATTGAGAGAGCTTGGGTCGATTTAGAAGGAGAGGGCGATTGAAGATGCCATTAGAGGGAGATTTGGTGAAGGTTGTTGGTGGAGGAGAATACGATTGGGGTTGCCGGTCGATTGAAGAAGGGCGGCTCTGTAAACCGTATAGAGAGAGATAGAGTGAGCTGTGGGTTTGCGGTTGTTGATGTTTTGGTTTAGGAGGGAGAGCTTGGTGGTCGCCGGTGTGTAGGTTGAGGGTAGGCTTGGCCGAAGAAGACAATTGGGGAGGGGAGCTCTCTGTGATGTACGGCTAGAGAGAGAAGCTGAGTAGTGAGAGGAAGAAAATGGGCGTGCCTCTTCTCTGTGTTGTTATTCCCGTCAATGGTGGGGAACGATTATAGGTGGTGATTAAGGGAGTGAAAATGGTGTCGATCACCATTGTCGTTGTTGTTGGAGGAAGAAGAAGATTGGGGAGGGGGCTCCCTGTTATTCCCGTTTAGAGAGAGAGAGAAGTGAGAGAGAGAGTGTAGCTTAGTGAGAAAGAAACTCAGTCTCCTCTTTTCTGTGTGTCCCCCCTTTTCAAAATGGGATATTATTCCTTATTTAATAAGGATTTGGAAATGGTTTGGGGTGTCGTATGACACCGGTTCGCTTTCAAGCAGAATGGGCCGAAGTGAATAAGGCCCAAAACTAATGAATAAAAATTAATAAAAATGGGCCCAAAACTAAATAAATGGGCAGACCCAAAAACACGAGTTCGGGTCGGGGTACTCACAGAGCCCCTCGGCGACGTCACTTCCACGGGAAGTGGGGTCGTCGATAAAATGAGAATCCCGAGCCGGACGCGAACGGCGGGGAAAAAGATGACTAAGATGGTCAAGTGGCTGGACCTCTTATGAAAAGGATTCCTACGTATCCCGTGGGGGAATCAAGCCAAATCGTAGTTCAAAAAAAGATGGACGTTTGCGTCCCGGGGAAATTGACCATGATGGTCATGCGGCTGGACCTTTTGTGGAAAGGATTCCTACGTATCCTGTGGGGGAATCAAGCTGAATCGTAGTTCGTCAAAGAGGTGGCGCCAATGAAAGGCCACGGGCTTTGTACCCAAAAGTGACTGTTCCAAGGGGAGTCACCCCGAAGATGGGTGTTTGCACCCGAGATTGACTGTGTCTGAGGGGAGTCACCCCGAAGATGGGTGTTTGCACCCGAGATTGATGTGTCTCGAGGGAGTCACCTGAAGATGGGTGTTTGCACCCGAGATTGACTGTTTCAAGGGGATTCACCCCGAATATGGGTGTTTGCACCCGAGATTGACTGTTCCAAGGGGAGTCACCCCGAAAGATGGGCGTTTGCACCCGAGATTGACTGTGTCTGAGGGGAGTCACCCCGAAGATGGGTGTTTGCACCCGAGATTGACTGTTTTAAGGGGAGTCACCCCGGAGATGGGTGTTTGCACCTGAGATTGACTGTTCCAAGGGGAGTCACCCCGAAAATGGGCGTTTGTACCCAAGATTGACTGTTGAATGGGGAGTCACCCCGAAGATGGGTGTTTGCACCCGAGATTGACTATTGAATGGGGAGTCACCCCGAAAATGGGCGCTTGTACCCAAGGTTGACTGTTGAATGGGGAGTCACCCCGAAAATGGGCGTTTGTACCCAAGATTGACTGTTGAATGGGGGGTCACCCCGAAGATGGGCGTTTGTACCCAAGGTTGACTGTTGAATGGGGAGTCACCCCGTAGATGGGTGTTTGCACCCGAGATTGACTGTGTCTGAGGGGAGTCACCCCGAAGATGGGCGTTTGCACCCGAGATTGACTGTTTCGATGGGGAGTCACCCCGAAGATGGGTGTTTGCACCCGAGATTGACTGTGTCTGAGGGGAGTCACCCCGAAGATGGGTGTTTGCACCCGAGATTGACTGTTCCAAGGGGAGTCACCCCGGATATGGGTGTTTGCACCCGAGATTGACTGTTCCAAGGGGAGTCACTACGAGGTTTTGACTTTTTTCTTTGGGAGTCACCCGCAAATTTGACTGTTTTGATGGGGAGTCACCCCAATGATTTGACTTTTTTCTTTGGGAGTCACCCGCGAATTTGACTTTTTTCCTTTGGGAGTTACCCGCTAATTTGACTTTTTCTTTGGGAGTCACCCGCTAATTTGACTGTTTTGATGGGGAGTCACCCCGATGATTTGACTTTTTTCTTTGGGAGTCACCCGCGAATTTGACTGTTTTGATGGGGAGTCATCCCGAAGATTTGACTTTTTTCTTTGGGAGTCACCCGTGAATTTTACTGTGTGGGAGATCTGTACGGTCTTCCGGACCGGGTAGTTTATAGCCATTTCGGGCTATTTTCTGTGTGGGAAACTGTACGGTTTTCCGGACCGGGTAGTTTATAGCCATTCTGGGCTAAGGATCTTGGTGGTTTATAGCCTTCCGGGCTAAGGAATGGGTAATTTATAGCCTTCCGGGCTAAGGATAGTGATTTTGGGAAATTTATACGGTCTTCCGGACCGGGTAATTTATAGCCTTTCGGGCTACGGATAATGATTTACCCTTGAGAATGGGCTCTTGGAGATGGTTTACTGTGTGGATTATGCTTTGATGATTCGCTCATGAGAACGGGCTTTTGATGATGACTTGCCCATGAGGATGGGCTTTTGATGGTGATTTGCCCATGAGGACGGGCTTTTGATGATGAGCTGCCCGTGGGAAGGGGCTCTTGGAGATGGTTTGCCCTTGAGAATGGGCTTTTGATGATGACTTGCCCATGAGAACGGGCTTTTTGAGATGATCTGCCCATGAGAAAGGGCTTTTTTGGTGAAGATTCGCCCATGAGAACGGGCTTTTGAAGATGAGGCTAAAGAGCCTTAATGCTTGGAGATTGAAGCAGCTGAAACTCTTTTCGACGAGCATTGCTTGGAGACTGAGGTAGCTAAGGCTCTTTCAGATGATGCTGATAAGTCTGAAGAAGAGACTGATGAAGATGATGAAGGCAGAATATGCCACTGCAAGATTTGAACTCTTTGTCCAGATTGTGATTTGAGGAGCAAACCCCATGATCAGATTATGATCACCTGATTATTGTACCCTGTGGGGGGGGAACACAACATTCTAGGCACTTTGCATTTTATTGAAATTTTGCTTATGCATTATTAATCTTTTGTTGCACAAGTCCATCTCAGCTGGGGATGGAAGCGGAGTGGGGATTTTTGCAAGGCTTGACAAGCGGATATGTATATAGCGATTATGCTATGATGGATTGATGATGGGATGACTGTGTATATGATGATGTGTGGGTTGGACCCTCTCCCATGAGGTGGGGAAATGTATGAGTGATGGATGATATGATGCAGCCTAGGCAAGTCGGGGATGCTCCCGGGAGTACTGGTGGCAGCAGGTTGATTGTTGCTGACAAGAACAAAGTGTACCGCGCGTCCGAGACGGTAAGCAGCAGAGAAAGTGCAGAGAATGATCCCGACTTTGAAGGGATGACTAGGCGAAGCCCCAGATCTTGATAAGGTGACTATGGCGAATCCCCAGTCGATGATGCAAAGCAAACCTGAAGGGAATCTGGTAAAGAGAGCCTGAGAGAACAGCTTGACAAAAGCCCCAGCTTGGAGAGATTCAATGCGTCCCTATTGCAGACAGGGTCATCTTGTGGCCGAGGAGGCGACCCAATCGTTTCGTACCGCAGTCAATCAGTCGCTGGACAAGACTCAGAAATGTATATGTGCAGGGGCACATATTTTGAAGGTGGGAATAGATCCCGAATTCATGTATGACACTCTCGCTTTTGGGTTTGACTCTTTTGGGAGAGTATAAGCATCACAAGGTGTGGAAAAGTGTATGGAAGCCCCTGCTGACCGAAAACAGTGTTTGGCTCTATCTTCCTATGATGTAGAAAGAGAAGACTTGTCGAGACACTTGAAAACTTGTCTTATTCGTGATGATCAAAAGGCTGCTAAAAACCCTTTATTGATGTTCGGGTTATTCAAACACTAATCCCGATATGGACAAATATTTTGATTAATCCTGAGGAGAAAACCAATTGATATCGAGAATCGACCTCGGAAGGATTGTTCGTGTATAGGGACGGCCCTTGAGGAGACCGGATTTTCTGAGATTTGTTTGTGATTTCGACCGGACCAATTATGGTTGCCTACGTTCCCCTCCTGACGAGGAGCTCAGGTCGCCGTAGTTCGGGCGAGTCCCGATTGAAAGGAGAACGAATGTTGAAATTCGAGGATCTGGACCTTTGAGGATTTTGAGGATTTGGAGAATTGAAGAACATGTCCCCTTGGAGTGTCGATGAAAGACACGGATGCGAAGCCCCAGTGGGACATCCACGGCAAGTGTTTGCGGAGGAGAAATGAAATATGCTCACATGAAGTGTCGAAGGGAAGGATTGAATTTGCACAATCTTTGATTGATGACTTTGAGCCAAGATGGATTTGGCTGCGATTTAAGCAAGCAACGAAGCATTAATGTGATTTAGATCTCGAGGACATTTGAATGAAATTACTATCCGGTAGGGACTGTAGCTGGGTTTCCAGGCTTCGATCGGCCATCGGGTGATTTTGAAAGTGTATGACCTCTTAAGATGAGAGGTCGGCTAGGCCTTTTACTGACTTAACCTCTAAAGATGAGAGGTTGGCTTGTAGGGATGTGTTTGGGATTTCTAAGGTAAGGGAATTGATTGCCTCTAAGAATGAGAGGTCAAATTTTGACTTTGGCCAAAGGCAAGGGTAATGGTAATGGGGATATCCTCTAAAATTGAGAGGACGGCTTGGGATTGGTTAAGGTAATGGGAATATCCTCTAAAATCGAGAGGATGGCTTGGAATTGATTTAAGGTAATGGGAATATCCTCTTAAAATCGAGAGGATGGTTTGGGATTGATTTAAGGTAATGGTGAGAAGAAGTCCAAGCTATTGAGGACTTTTGTGAATCTTGCGAGAATTTGGGCTCCCTTTTTTTTTATCATTGGAGAGCTTCTCGAGAAGTCGGGAATTTTTGCCTAATTGTGAGGATTTGAAATCCTTCTTTTGATAATTTGGAAGGCTTCCTGAGGAGCTTAGGATTATATCCGAGATTGTGAGGATTTAAAATCCTTCTTTTGAGAATTTGGAAGGCCTCTTTGAGGAGATGAGGATTATCTTTCCTTCCTTCGCGACTTGAGTATTTTATGCATCGCCGACTCTCGAAGCTAACTTCTTTGGCGTTGCTTGGACTTCTCTCAGCAAGGAGCAAAGGTGATGGCTAAACAGGGTTTCAAAACATGTCGATCTTGAAATGAAAGGATATTGTTTGGTGAGGGTAAGGTAATGACTTTCCTATGGGTGAAAGGCTTCAACCGCAATCCCTACCGGATGACCTAAACGAGATTAAGTCTTCATTGCTTGCTTAAGCTTTAAATGAGAACAGATCTATGCAAATTCATCGAGTAACGAGATGATGAGGATGATGAAAGATATGTGAGCATATGAGATGCAAGATGGGGAGCTGGTAAGCCCCAATTTGAGAAGGATATCAATTGATTTTCTCACTCCGATTAATTTAAACATGAGTCATTTCAACGCATTAGTGGTTGAGCAGCACAAGTGATCATTTGGAATAAGGCCATTTCAATTGAGCGTAATGTAGGTGTGCTAGTGATGTCTCGAGTCTAGCAAGAAGAGAAACAAAGACTTTTATCATTGAAAGCAAAAGCTGGTCCAACTTGGACTTGACAGACTCATGTCCGAAAGGGACATTCTAGAACCTACGAAGACTGATTGACTTCTTCAACATTGGATGGGCGAGAAACTCCAGATTGGCTAGCCACCACATTCTCTGCACCAGACATCTCGGATTTTGTGTCAGATGAAGATCACTCGGGCACTTGAACTGCTTCCGTCTTGGGAATATGGACCAATGAGCGCCGGGAATGAGAGCACACACCCAACTTGTCGTAGCTGTAGAGGCGAAGGGGTGATTGGTAAGATGGCGGAGGATAGAGACTTTGAGATGGTATGGGAGAGGGAGGAGATGGACTCATGCAACATCTTATTAATGGTTTGAACAATTTTTATTAGTCCTAAGAATGGTTGGAAAAGGGGGACACCTTCTTTTTCGCATTCTACACTATTCCTGGACTAGTGGGTTCCGCCGGTATTGCACTCCCGGGACGGACAATCCCGACAGAGGTCATATAGGGCACGTGGAACCCACTAATCAAAAGGCAAAACGGACCTATGGGCATACAAATCAAAACAAGTCAAACTCGAGATTCTCAAAACCAATTCCAAGTCAAAAACGTCTTGACTCGGGAGGAGAGAGGGTCGAAAGTACGTTTGAATGTACGAGACCGTGATTTGCAGGTAAAATCCTGGAAAAAATTCGGCATGACCTCTCCTCACTTCGAGTCAAAAATCCGGCATGTCCTCTCGTCGCTTCGTGGCGAAATTTCGGCATGACTTCTCGTTAGTATGTGTCAAAAATTCGACATGGTCTCGCGTTAGCACATGTCGAAAACGCGTCATGACCTCTTACGAAGCCAAATCGAGAAATCGACGTGTACCTACGTCGAGACATGTCAAGATTTTGACATGTACTCACGTTGAGTTATGTCGTAATATCGACATGAAGAGGGAGAGTATGCCAAGATTTTGGAGACAAAGTATGATTCGGACTTTGTGAGAAAATTTTGAAAATCGAGTTTGAAAAATGTTCTGAAAAGTATTTTGCCAAAAACCAACCGGTCACGGTAGAAAGTGTGTCACAGACAAGTGTTGGCTGACTCTATAGGCTAGGAGGACTTCAGGCGCTCAAGCGTAAGCGAAACACGTCACTGTCCGCGATGCCGTCCGTACACTCCCGGGTTCTAACTCTATGTGCAGGTAGTGTGCGAGTAGTGTGAAGGCATCTTCTAGGAAAATATTTTTTTGCTTTTTTTTTGTTGTTGTTTTTTTTTTTTTTTTTTGTTTCTTGTTTGTTTTTTTTTTTCGAAAAGGGGATGAAATGGAAAATAACACACACACACCCCACAGAGCACAATAAATCAAGGATCAATAATCTGATCAAAGTGGGACTACCCCACAATCACAACCTGCACCAGAAATCAAATTCTGCAAAACTGACCACTTATGTCGCGTGACACAAGACTGATGAGGTCAAATGTGTCGCGTGACACAAGGGGTCTTATATCCAGGCACTGAACAAATGCCAAATCAGCCACAGCCTCCAAGCACAGTGCAATAGCTCAAGCCCCAAGCACCAGCACAATTTTAACAGGAAGCAATGAAGGGGAGGGAATAAAGCAAAGCACTAAATGCATTTATGCACATATAAAGTCACCAACAATGCACACATATATGAATGAAGTGAATGTTGAACAAACACGAAAGTTTGACCCTCTTTTGAAAACAGGTTTCAAGTCCCCAGCGGAGTCGCCACTGAATGAACGCTCGCCGAAAAAATGTAAAAGATAAAATATGATTTATCATGGGAGTCGCCACGCCGTTTTCAAGGAAAACATTGAAAAACCTTTTTTAAAGAGAATTTGGGTCCGGGGGTCAGGTTACGTGTTGGGAAGAACTTGAGAGTTCACCCAACATGCCTCGTCCGTAGACGAGTCTTTCTATGTTCAACATTCAAATCATTCAAACGTGTGTGCAATTGCGTGTGACAAAATATGTAATAAAATGCGCTTTAATGCTTTGCTTTTATTGATCAAAGTGAGAGATTACAACTTGTGAACCTTTTACTGTGGGAGGCCACATCCCACTTACAATTAATGAAATTGAATTACAAGGCAATGGATTGAGACAATCTGTCTAGGGACTCTGGGTGTCGTCCAACACAGGACTTCCTCAGTAGAGGGATATCGGACGACACAGGACATCCTTGGTCAGATTGCCTCTACAATGGGGGTGAACATGCCACCAATACTATTCTAAAGCTAAGAAGCTATCTAGAACAATGAAGAGACTGAGATAAAGAGTATTATGGGAAGGTCATGGGGTTTCAGTGACCCAATGTGAATGACCACATTTCTTGGGTCACAATTAAAGAACCCTCACTTCCTAACTCAAGCAACGACAGTAACAAATGAGTATTGTGGGAGGATCATATGGCGTTGATGGCCAAATATGAATGATGGGCCATCACCTCCTAACTCAGACAAGCATGATCAAGATTCAAGCATATAGATCAGAAACCACGGGGGAAGGGATCAACATTCAGATGAGTGTGAATATAGATGATCCACACTCATCTTCATGTTTCAATCACAAACAACATGCTCAATCCAATGTACAGATAAAACATACAGATCAGAACATGAATGTCACAGCTAACATGATTCAAACAATGCTTATATAGAGTACGTGAAATCGTAACAGAACATCACCGTAATAAAACCAAGCAGACTATTCTATTCGCAGACAATGTATCCCACTCGATGAACATGAAAATGGCATAAACAACAGAGGGATGAAGAGTTTAGGGATTAGAGATTACCCTCGTAGTGTCCACACTTCCTATACCACGTCGGTATAGGAAGTCTTCGAATCGGCTCCAGGACAATGAAATAGAGGAGTAGACAGCTCCTTAACCTGGTGCCGTTGATGATGGTTGAACCGGACTAAGATCCGAAACAGAGGAGACGACGACGGTGGACTTGGCCGGCGGTAATGGATTTGTGAACTGAAAAAGGGAAGGAGCTCGGTTTTGGGAGAGGGCTCAACCGGTGGAATCAATTAGGGAGTTCCGGACGATTTAAAAGGGGGAACCAATGGTGGGCTTGGCCGGATTTGAGAGAAAACGGTGAGGTCTCCGTTCACCCGGAGTAAGGAAATAAAACGGTGATGGAGATTGAGAGAGCTTGGGTCGATTTAGAAGGAGAGGGCGATTGAAGACGCCATTAGAGGGAGATTTGGTGAAGGTTGTTGGTGGAGGAGAATACGATTGGGGTTGCCGGTCGATTGAAGAAGGGCGGCTCTGTAAACCGTATAGAGAGAGATAGAGTAAGCTGTGGGTTTGCGGTTGTTGATGTTTTGGTTTAGGAGTGAGAGCTTGGTGGTCGCCGGTGTGTAGGTTGAGGGTAGGCTTGGCCGGAGAAGACGATTGGGGAGGGGAGCTCTCTGTGATTTACGGCTAGAGAGAGAAGCTGAGTAGTGAGAGGAAGAAAATGGGCGTGCCTCTTCTCTGTGTTGTTGTTCCCGTCAATGGTGGGGAACGATTGTAGGTGGTGATTAAGGGAGTGACAATGGTGTCGATCACCATTGTCGTTGTTGTTGGAGGAAGAAGAAGATTGGGGAGGGGGCTCCCTGTTATTCCCGTTTAGAGAGAGAGAAGTGAGAGAGAGAGAGTAGCTTAGTGAGAAAGAAACCCAGTCTCCTCTTTTCTGTGTGTCCCCCCTTTTCAAAATGGGATATTATTCCTTATTTAATAAGGATTTGGAAATGGTTTGGGGTGTCGTATGACACCGGTTCGCTTTCAGGCAGAATGGGCCGAAGTGAATAAGGCCCAAAACTAATGAATAAAAATTAATAAAAATGGGCCCAAAACTAAATAAATGGGAAGACCCAAAAACACGAGTTCGGGTCGGGGTACTCACAGTTCCCTTAGCCAGAATATCCGACATGTCAAGCTCACCGAGAAATCGTGACGGGGACGGACCCTCACCACCGGTAACATATATGACATTGGAAGAAACCATCCGGGATTGTGAGGTCCACAAGAGGCAGAAAGAAGATCAGTAGAATTTTGTGGTACAACTTCGAATGAGCGAGGTATAGCAGCCTATCCCCCGCCGCACGGCACTTTCGTCCTAATCGAGGACGACGATTCCCCGAAACCGCCTCCTCAAACCTTCAACCAGTTCCTCCCCGCCAATTTACTTCGGATGCCTTCGAACCAAGGAAATAGCCGACCTAGGCTTCATGTTGCCACCTCTCAAGGCAACCCCGTCATATACGGCCAAGCCGCACTACTCCCATCACTCAAGACAACCAACAAGATGTACCGACCATCTCAAACAGATGCCAATATCCTCCAATATCCTCACGGGTTCAACCCATTGCCTATACACGAATCCCAAAACACCGGGGACTAACCCCGATACAGTCCAGAAAAGGCCCCCATATATCCTCATATATCAAGCCTACCACTCCCAATCACTGCCACTCATATGGTAGCATCCGGCGCCGAGCCTCAAAGTCCACCGCTGGACCCAACCTTAGCCTGGATGGTCGAACAGATGAAAGATCTGAAAGCCAGTATGAGCAGCTCAAAGCAAGAAATGCTCGATCCACGTATCCGGAATGGTCACGCCTCTCTCGCCAAGTTCGTAATGCCGAGATGGACCGATTCGACGGAACCGAATGTCCTCAAAGGGGGGTTGACACCTATGTTCTCGGTATGAGAGCGAAAGGAGCAACCCTGCAGCAAATGGTCGATCACTTCCAAAGATACGCTCAAGAGTTCGCCGCTACGATGGTTCCTAAGGGTCAAGCCTCGCAGATCGCCATACCCGGGATCGATCGCAACATCTTCCTAGAGCGGTACAGCATCCAACCTAGAGTGGGAAACAAGTCATGAGGACTTAATCACCACCGAACAGAAAGCAGATGAAAGCGTCGGAGAATTCTACAAGAGGTGGAATTGGAAACTCTCCAAGATTATGGAGCCACTCTCCAAGGATGAACAGATGCGGATCTTCAGGTCCTGCTTGAGGCCGTCCATCGAACTCTCATCGCCCATCACTTCTTCCTGCATCTCCGAGCCATGGTCAATGCCGGCTCGCAGCTCGAGAAGGATCTCAAGGAAAAATTGGCCACAAAGACACCCATACAGTATACCGATCAGCTAGCATTCAATCCCGCACCGGCCCCTAAAGGGAAAGATACGTCCGTCAACTACATTCATCGTGGACAAGCCGGGCAACATAAACCCAGTCCCGGCAAAGCAACAACTCACCCCCCGAAACAGCCTGCCGTACACTTCGACAAGTTGCACATGCCGCTGAGTAAGATGCTGGAAGGGTTGATCAAGGAAGGCCTCCTCAAACCCGTTGCCAACTACAAACCCAAGAATCCCGTAGTCAACGCTGACAAAAGCAAGTACCGCGCCTTCCACCGCATCATGGCCATACCACCGACAACCGTGGGGTTACGGTACGAAATTCGAATTTGATAGAGGAAGGGAAAATTGGAGCGTCCCCGTGACCTAATACGCCGGAAACCCTTTTCCTAACAACAACAAAGGTGAACTCCATCGAATGGGTGCCAAAGAAGATTGCCGCAGAGCGCTTCCTCCGCCTCTTCCAAATGTGTCCTCATCAAACGTCCACATCGCTACGATGTGTGTGATTGCTCCGAATGCCTTGAGTACGAGTTCCAAGACATGATCGTGAATGATTCTCCCGTAAAGCGTAAGAAGAAGTCTTCTCAATGTAAACCGAGAGAAAGATATGAAGCCGGAGACACCAGCTGGGTACACTCGAAGAGCCATCCGGGAAGTTCGATTACTACGTACTCTACTCCAAAACCCTCCCTTCCTCCAGCCACACAGCCTTTAGAAAGCAGCAGGTGGGAAAGCCGAAAAATCCCGCCGACACCAAAGTTCAGCCTCAGACACCGAAATACCTCAAATCTTGACAACCTCACCGCCAAATGTAAGCCTAATCCCCGCGGATCGCCCAAGGTTCAATTTGCCCAACTTCAGTGGCACAAGCCTACAAAGGAAAGTCAAAGTCAACTTGGCACTCGCACTCAATCAACGTGCCGACCAAGGGCGGCCACCGCCACAAACAGCCTCAACACAATCCCGAGGCACCAGCAAAGGCTTTACCTCGCAAGAGGAAGACAGAAACGGATGGCTTCGATGACTCTCCTTCTCCGGAAAGAGACCAGTATCTACGATTCCCGACCGTATGGCAAGCATGCTCACCTTCTCGTGACGAAGACTCCGCCGAAAGATGCCTCAGTGGCACAATGAAGCTTTGTGCATCACTCTCCGGCTCAACACCATCTCTCTCCCTGAGTATTGGTAGACAACGGATCAGCCAGCCAACGTCCTCCTCTCGCATGATGCGAGCCCTACGCATCAACGAAGGCCACATGATCCCATCTCGCCCTGACTATCAAGGCCTACGACAAGACGTCTCGCCCCATCCTGGGACGGTGACTCGGAGCTCGGTTCGAAACCCAAATGGTGCCAAGAAAATTCCACGTGATGGACATTCCGTCCGAATTCACAGCTCTATTGGGACGCCCTCGCTACACCACATGAAAGCCATAACTTCCACTCTCCATCAGTGCGTCAAGTTCATTAACCGGCAAGGAGATCTTGAAGTCATCAGAGGAGACAGTTTCCTCATAGGGAACGAAGCCGAGACAACAGCCAAGCGTGCCCGCAGCCAGGCACCGGGGCTACCTCCTTCAAGCCGACCAAGGGACTATCGGGGCAAATCTCATCAGAATCCCTCAGAGTCCGGAGATGCTAACTATGTCAACGTCCTCGAACAAAGACTCTCGGCGCCGTATTCATCAAGTTTAACTGCCGCTTCCGACACTTGGAAGCAGACTGGAAAGAAATCCTGAGCATCGCCATGATGCGGGCACGTAAAACCCCTATCTCCGATCAGAGATTTGTCAGCATCCTTCAATCCTACTCTCTGGCCCCGCCAGGCGAGGAAATCTTCGTGATGAAGGTCAACAAGCATCGTCACACTCGTGATGAATGTATGGAAGTCGTATGGGATGTCCTCCATGAGGAATTGCCCGCCGAGCCCCTCTTCTCAAGCGAAGGGCATGATGTTTTTCTAGCAGCTCCAGCAGCGCAGCCGGACGCGAGGCGCCCTTATGTCTGGGTTGAGCCGTCAGACGACAACGAATCAGGACTCTCCGGAGTCGAGGACGCGGCATCCGCGGAAGATCCCTACATACATATGCTCGCTTCGAGGACGGCACCAGCCTCCGATGATGTCACCTACGACGAGGGCTCCAATACCATGGAAATTGTCAAGCTCAACATCCCGCATGTGCGTGTTATCCGGCGAATGGAAACAACCGGTTGACACGACAAAGAACCCTCTCGATCAAGTAATCGACGGCGACTTCGTCAACATTATATTTTCCGTATATCCCGATGATACCAAGGATCCGGTCCTTATTATCGATTCTCGCAATGCCAAAGTTACCTCGACGACCGCCCGCTCATGGTAAACGAGGCCCCGGCCAATCGAGCTCGTAGCTCATCATCACTTCCGACTACCACCCTAGCTGCAACCGGCCCGTGCCGTCGCTCAAGCTTACAGCCCACAAGCGCCGCCAAGGCCAAGTGGCATCAACAAAGGAGACAAAGCTCCTCACCCCGCCACAAATCGATCAACCTCGGGAACGCTTCCAAAGAGCTACCCCGAAACATCTCGTAAGAGTCTTCCCGCAAGACAAATCCAGCCTTCCGAAGAAAGGAATGATCACCTCAAAGATCAACATGCTCAAGTTCGATCCTCGCTCCCACCGTCACGGCCACGTATTCAGTGCATCCCGCCAAAGAACCGCTAGCTCGATAGACTTGGCGATCCAAATGAGATCACGAGACTATCAACATCGCAGAATTCAACACCCCGGGTTCAATCAAACGTATATGGGCAAACTTCTTGGTAACCGAGATCAAGGAAGGCCGCATGGAATGTCCCACTCGACTTCCTTCGTCAATATAATCCAAGTGTTTCCGCCATTCGGGACTTGGATGTGATTACGCTCTAGACACTAGTCGACGGCGCGCACCTACGGAGACCGTTTAGCTCTCGCAAGGAAAGCCCTCATGGAACTAGCCGCTCAAGAGAACCGTCTCGGGACGAGAACCAAGCTCAAGACTCACAGGACCAAGCCCTTAAAGCGTCACAAGCGCCTTCAGACAAAGCTAGAGGCCACTCTAGACCGCTCGACCTCAAAGGTTTTGCCCACGGCAACTTCCCCGGACTACCGTCTTTTCTCATCAAACCCTCCGGCAAGTGAGGGCGGTCAACGGTCCCGACGACCTAGGAGATGGAATGGCACAAAGACAAGGAATACCTAGCCAAACAAAGATGAAGAGTACAAGCGCTTACCTCCCCGAGGAAAGCAAGTCCTCGTGAAAGCGACGACGAAGACGATGAAACCATTCTCTTCCAAGCCGGGCATGAAGTCAACAAAACCGAATCCCAAGGGTCCCGGGAGGATGGGGACGGATCATTTCCGCTCTCAAACTAAAAGGCCAACCGAAGGAGGAAGGTCTATTCAAAAAGAAAAGAAAGATGGAAATACATCTCCAAAGAACTACTCAGTGGAGATTCCACAGACTACGCGGCCTTCGTTTACAAAAACGATCAACTCGGGACAAAGCCTGGCTACATGGGCAGATGTTCGGGAAGCCGTGTACTCACCTTCCGACATACCCGCCACTCGCTAAAGCGTAAGAAAAAGCTCTCCCCGATGGAAGTTTATCTAGACCGCCGCATACAGCTTCAAGGAAGCACCGGCTATTCTCACGTGGGAAGAAACACAGCGCTAACTCTCGACGTTGGCTCTACCGCAAGAGAGCCGATCCGGGCTAAAAGTGGAGGAAAATTAGCAAACCATGACTATCGCCTAACCCAACTCTGTAATGCCCCGAGCATGCTCAAGCAAGAAGGAAAGAAGTGCGGTATACCGTGAAGAGATCAAGGAGACCGTTCGCATGAACCAAGAACTCTCTAACCTCCCCTGAGGGTCGCCAGCGTACGCCCGCCCGGCAACCACCGCCGCGCACCGACGTTCGAGCAAGCTTGCGACAAACCATTGACTCCTCCCCACGGAGGCACCCAAACCAAGCATCTTGGGACAGAATCCGGAAAGCCGCCGAAGCTCCCTGAAATGCATCTACAAATAACGAATTGAGAGAAGACATATGGCCCTATGCTTCGAGGAATCCTCCTCTCGACTATGGCTCACTCAGAGCGACCTGCTCGTAAGGGACCAAGCCTGATGTCAGCGTCCTGACCCGTTCGGGTCAAATCCATACATTACCACCTAAGGCCACTAAAAAGCCGATGGAGCCAAAACCGCAACCCGGCCTGCCCGAGGAAACAAGTTCCATAAAGGAGGACCCGATCCTCACTCAACTCAAGCAGATCCAGGTGAACATTTCCCTTCGTCCCCGGCCACATCTTCATATCCTCACAAGCTCAAGCTAGAGGAAAGTTTGGCCCGCACCATGGTCCCCGTGGACGCAACCCTGCACGAAGTAATTCGATGATCGGCAACATCCACTACGGCAACATCATCACCTTCACGTATTTGGACCTCGCCAAAATTTGGGGCCGATCACAATGAGCCGCTCTACATCACAGCCATGACGAGCGTAGCCTTCCCCGTGTGTTGGTAGACGGAGGTTCCGAAATGAATGTCTTGCCCGCCAAGATGATGGACCCGCTTGACATCAAGCCCACAGATCCGAAGCCTTCACCCACACCGTCAAGGCCTATGACTCCACTTCCCGCACAGCTTCCTGGGTTGCTACTCTAAATATCTGGTTCGGCAAGCGGATGATCCCCACCGAATTCCAAGTGTTGGACATTCCCATCACTTTCACAGCCCATCTTGGGGCGACCCCGGCCGCATCAAATAAATGGCGTGGCATCCACCCTTCACCAAGTATCAAGTTCATGCAAGGCAACGAGCTAACCACGCCTACGGCGACAAAGCCACCACCGAGGGGACCAAAGACCAACGGCATTCCAAAGTGTTAGAGATCAAGCATGATGACGACATGGCATTAATCGGATTCACTTTGGAGACCTCCAAGATCCAAATATGCAACGTGGACCTTCCACTGCTTTCAAGACAAAATCCCTCCCGCCATGAAGATGATGAAACTCATGAACTTCATCCCAGATCGGGGCTCGGCAAAAGGTTACAAGGCCAACACCAAGTCATCGAAGTCAAGGACCACACCACCCAGGCTCGCTATGTGCCAACACCACCGATATCAAAGAAAACAAAAGGCTCGCCCGCACCAAGGCAGCAACCCGCAAAAGGGGAACCTCCAACGGCACACCCAACATCTGACCTTACAGTTACGACCTCGCTCATTACTTCATCAAGGGAACCGATAGCAGAACTGAGGGGACTGACAAGGGAACCGATAGCAGAACTAAGGGGACCGACAGCGGAACCGACAGCAGAACTGAGGGGACCGACAGTGGAACTGATGAAGATGAGAAAGAAGCAGTGGAAAGTCAGCACAGAGACTACGTAAAGGATGGAAAAGCTAGCACGGACCTCAAGCGTTTCGTAGGACTCAAGGCTAATCCGATAAGGGGAGCGTTCCTCGACATCACAACTCTACCTCGACCAATTGCCACCACAACCAAAGATGAGTACACATTCAAAGGAATCCTGCACATGGAAGAGCAACTCGAGACACTCTTCATGGGAAACAGATCGTTCGGCCGCCCGCCGAGGCCACATTCGAGACAAGAACTCCAAAGCGTAAGGAACCAGAATTCATAGAAGACGCTCTCAGCTGACCCACTCTACATAGTCTTTTTGAAGAAGTCATGGAGGTGCCAAACCTGATTGACCTGGGCTCCGAAAACAGCATGATCGCCATGATCGGGACAGCAGAAGCCAAGCCTCTCGACCCCCGAACCCTCATCAAGCATCCAACAATGCCACTGAAAAACTGGGTAACTTTCACCGGACCAAGGGCAAGCTGCGTATGCAAATGGAAGACAAGCCGGGCCTCGCACCCACATCTCCCTAAACCCGGTCTCAAACCCTCTCGAGTCGCCCTTGTTAAAGTCCAGCCTCCTTCCGAGTCGTCCAACGGCCTTACGCCGGAAGACTATGATAATGTAGCCAACAATGTATTTCCGTTCGCATTTAATGAAAAGTCTGACCTTTCGGAGTATCCCCTCATTGCCACTTTAACAACTGATAAGTTAACAAACAACTTAAAAGACGTTAATAATGACTCACTTGATAAAGAAACAGACACATTAAATGAACAATACATTAAAGAAGTTCTCAAGCGTGTAGTAGACCAAGAGGACAATCGGGCCCAAGCTGCCGAAGAGGTTATGACTAAAGTGAACCTGGGGTCAATGCAAGAGCCTAAAGAGACACAAGTGGGCAGTTTCTTCGCCGATGCAGAAAAGGAAGCCCTGATAAATCTCCTCAAAGAGTATGTTGACGTGTTCGCCTGGTCATATCAGGACATGCCAGGACTCGATCCCTCAATCGTGGAGCACGTAATTCCCCGGATCCGTAATCCAAGCCTATCAAGCAAAAATTGCGCAAGATCAAGCCAGAGTGGTCCTTGCAAGTGAAAGAAGAAATTGAGAAAATGCTCCGCGTCGGCTTCATCAGAGTAATTGAGTACCCGACCTGGCTCTCCAACATCGTGACGGTCACCAAGGCCAATGGAAAGGTCAGATGCTGTGTGGATTTTCGAGATCTCAACAAGGGCAGCCCTAAAGATGATTTCCCACTGCCCAACATCAACATGCTAGTCGACACCACAACAAATTTCGAGGTAATGTCTTTCGTGGATGGGTTTGCCGGATACAATCAGATCAAAATGTCCGAGGAAGATCAAGCCAAGACTGCTTTCACCACCCCGTGGGGAACATACTACTACACGGTCATGCCGTTCGGTTTAAAGAACGCCGGGGCTACTTACCGGCCGCAAATGTACCCTCTTCCATGACATGATTCACAAGGAAATCGAAGTGTATGTCGACGACATGATCATCCACTCCAGAGGATCGACATGCAAGACATGACAGATCCGAGAAAGTTCTTCAACAGACTCAAAAGCACTCCATGAGATTGAACCTCGCAAAGTGCACCTTCGGCGTCAAGCGAGGCAAAGTACCGGGGTACATGGTTACGTAAAGAGGTATCGAAGCCGATCCCAAGAAAATCAAGGCCATCATCGACATGAAGCCGCCTCGTACACCGACGTAAGTGAAAAGTTTTATGGGAAGACTTCAAGACATCGCCGCTTCATCAACCGCTTGACATCTCTCTCGCGAGCCAATGTTCAAGCCGATGAAGAAGAATGCCGACATCAAATGGGACTCCGAGTGCCGCATGCCTTTCGAGAAAATCAAGACATACTTGGTGAATCCCCCAATCCGTGCCCGCCACATGAAGACAAGCCACTTCTCCCGTACCGACAAAGGATTACGTCAATCGGAGCAATGTTGGCACAAGAACAGTAAAGATTCCAAAGTTGAGCATGCAATCTACTTCGTAAGCCGAAAGCTTCAAGGAAGTGAACTCACTACTCAAAGATTAGAGAAAACTTGTACCGCCTTCGTATGGGTAGTCGGGAAACCGAAACACTACATGCAAATACATTCTGCTCCCGGTCTCCAAGATGGACCCCGTCCGATATCTCTTCGACAAGCCATCCCCGTCAATGAGACTAGCCAAGTGGTCATTCTTCCCGGCCGAGTTCGACATCAAGTACATGGTCGAAAATCAACAAAGGGCGTAGTAATGGCGCATCACCGGCGTACTTCCCAAGCAAGGAACCCAAGGGTCCCGATCCGCAGCTTCCTGGATGACGGAATCTTTTCACTGACAAAGAAACCGCTGGCAACTCTTCTTCGATGGGGCAGCCAACAAGAAGGGAAATGGTATTGGAATGCTCCTGGTCGATCCCAAGGACGAGCACACTCTCATAGCCATCAAACTAAATTTTGAAACAACCAACAATGCAATAGAGTATGAAGCTTGTGCAGCCGGCCTAGAAGCCGCTCTGAGCGCAACATCTCGTAACCGGAAGTATACGGAGACTCAAAGATTGATCATCAATCAAGTGTCCAACAAATGGAAGACGATAGATTCTCGCCTCCGAAGTACCACACGTACATGGAGGAGCTCATTGCTCGCTCAAGGACATCTCTTTCCATTATTTGCCAAGAGACAGAACCGCTTCGCATGCCCCGGCTACCCTCGCATCTCTTGTCGAAATTCCCGAAGGGAAATCAAGTAAAACCCCTCGTAATAGGCAGACGGAAACACCCGCTATTGCCGTGAGATCGAAGTTAAAAATGAACCGATCGACGAACCCCGGTACAATCAAATCTACCAAGCACCTCCAAAATGGAGAAGCTTCCTTCACAAATGAAGATGGAAAATACAAAGAAGGGATCAAAGCCAAAAACATGATGGCGCTAAAATGCCTGGCATCCCATTTCGTCATTCTGGGGGTATGTTGTACAAGAAGCGCCACCAAGGGCCACTCCTTCTGTGTAAATAAAGAAAAAGCTGCCGAGCTAATGAACGAAGTTCACAACGGAACCCGCGGTCCGCACATGAACGCCAGAGCATTGACACGTATCATCCTCCGTATGGGATACTATTGGGTATCAATGGAAACAGATCGCATCCAAGCTTCGTCAGAAGCTGCGACAAATGTCAACGGTTCTCCAACCTCAATCACATCCCTCCCCATGAACTCTATTGCATGACTACGCCACGACCTTTCGCCACATGGGGAATCGACGTCATCGACAAAATCACTCCGCCAGGGAGCAATGGTCACGAGTTCATATTAGTCATAGTCGACTACTTCACCAAATGGGTAGAAGCCAGATCATACAAGGTACTGAATTCGAAGAAGGTGGCCGAGTTCATCAAAGAGAAATCATGTGCAGATATGGATGCCCAACGAGATCATATCCAATAATGGGACCCACTTTGAAGGAGATTGTGACCAACTGTTGATCGAGTTCAGAGTTACACGCCATAAGTCTTCTCCCTACAAACCACAAACTAATGGTGCAAGAGAGGCAAGAAACAAGACTCTCGCAATGATAATCGAAAGATGACCGTCGAGGTCGGGATTGGCCCGAGAAGCTACATCTAGCGCTCCGGGGATACGTAACATCGCCGTAACCGCCACAGGGGAGACTCCTTTCGCACTTACATACGGAATGGAAGCAATGTTACCAAAGTGGAATTGGAAATTCCATCCCTCCGAGTCCTCTTGGAAAACGGGATCAATGAAGTCGAATGGCTTCGTGAGCCGTCACGACGAACTTGCTCTACTCGACGAGCGCAGATTGAAAGCCATGGAGCATACTCGTGCCTACCAAAGCGTAATGGCCCGAGCATTTGATAAGAAAGTCAAGATCCGAGACATCGTAGAAGGCGACTTGGTGCTAAAGGAAAAGCCTCCTACACAGACCAATCCCCTCGAAAAGTGGGAGCCTACCTGGATAGGTCCGTTCGTGGTACAAAGAA
Source organism: Adenophora triphylla var. japonica (assembly GCA_022495995.1). Lineage (NCBI taxonomy): Eukaryota > Viridiplantae > Streptophyta > Magnoliopsida > Asterales > Campanulaceae > Adenophora > Adenophora triphylla. Next base: position 87,528 of record JAFEMH010007308.1, read on the forward strand.
TCTTCTCCGGGGGAGCTATGAAGTTAGCAGATTTGGACGGGAACCCTTTCGTTAACCCCGTGAACGGAAGCAAGCTCCGCAGATACTTCGTTTGAGGAAGAGCACGAGTCAACTCTCCTTCCCCATACACCACCCCTCAGTAAAATTAAAGTGCTAAAAGAGTAATACCCAACTGGATACATTCCCGATAATGATCCAGGTAGAAAACAGGGTCGCACTTCTTTTGTCTTTGTTTTTCTCAAAAATCACCTAAAGTGTCGAACTACGGTGACCTGAGCCCCTTAGTCCAATTGTAAAAGGGGAACGTAGGCAGCCATCATTGGTTCGGTCTCAAAAAAAAAACAAATAAGCATCAATCGCTTGTGTTTCAAAAAACTCTTAAAATTTAACCTACAAATTCATTACGGTTAAAACAATCTTTGATGAGTTCAAGCACGGTCAACTCTTGACTCGCTACACGCTAGCAAAACAACAATAATACATTAATCAATTAATGTGTCTGCAATGACAGTGGGTGGATACTCTGGACAGCAAGGTCAACCTAGTTCCCCGTACTTGGTCCTTCATCCTTCTTCCCCTTCCCTTTTCCACAGCAAGTATTCTTCACCTTCACAGGGAATATTCCCGTAGTCCTTCTACCTGGCTCAGGGACCCTTCCCGACGCCTCCGTCAAACCGGCAGCTGCCAACGCAGCCCTTTCCCTAGCTCTATCTTGAGCTGCCTCTCTCCGAGTCATCATGACCGTGCTTTGATCGGCCGCCCGACTAGCATTGGCCTCATAATCAGCCATGTCATCCCCAGTACGATTCTGAGGGTTAGCCATCGCTTCGGCTCTCCTCAAAGTCGAGCCGTCAGGGTAATCAAGACCCAACAGCTCCCTCCGTCTCCACAAAATGGCCATCTGTGTCTCCCCCATACACTCTTCGTACCAGTTCAGATACTGCGTAGACAAAACAATGCCCCCTCTCCGGTGAAAGAGAACCCTGGCAAGAAAGAACGTGTATTGCCACAACCGCGTGAGAAGCAATAGCGTCGAAGGATCTTCCATCTAAGAGATCCCACCTCGAAGGTAGCAAAGATGACCCAAACCCGTCAATGGCACCTCGCTCCACTCGCATCGTCGCAAAGACCAAGGATGGAATGTAGAAAGCAGTCTGGGACAACCCCGGTACTCTGACAACCAAAAGACCCTCCTGAGCGGTCCGACAAGTTTGTAGCTTCCAATGAGGAACCCACCATCGCAAGTGATGCGTGCGGAGTCTGGCCATCCAGAGCTCCAAGCCACTCGATCGCCCTATCACCAGAGGACGCCGAGAAAAGGACCAAGGGTCACAAGACACCGGCACCTCGGCACCATCTCGCAATCGCTCCTCAACCACATAGTGAGCATAGCGGGACTCCCTCCCCACATGTATCGGCCGCGGCCGCCATCCGACCTATGCCCAAGGAACGTCTCGCCTGTGATCAAAGGCACGATGTCTCCCCCGTTCCGGCACTGCTCACCAGGTCCAGTACACTGTGATGGCACACACCCAGGGACGTGAATGTGAACAAAGTAGCAATCGCGCACAGAGCAAACGCGTCCCACGCAAAAATGCTCCCCTCAACACCGGCAAATTTATCGGGCAACCCCGAAATGTCAACATAATCTGTGTTCAGTATTAGCATCCCGTATGCTTCTTCAGCTGAGATACCAAGCAAAGACACCAACTTCTCAACAATGGTCATGCCACCCGTCAAGGGAAGAACTAGTTGTTCCGTCTCAGGTCCTCCTAATATGGCCCGAAAATCTTCAAGGGTGGGCGTAATCTCGTTGTACAAAAAGTTGTACACGTGCCTCCGTACGTCCCAAAAATGAGCCGCAACTCTCAAAAGATTCCAATCCGGCATGAGCTCCTTCAACGCCCAAAGCAATTTCATCCTGTAACAACCCTCGAAAAACCCCTTGCTTTGCCTCGTGTGGTGCTGTACCCACGACTGGAAATTGTCCAAGTATCGCTCTTGCATCTGAGACGATAGCCTAGGAAATGGAGCCATGGAAAGAGCAAGGAAAACCTTCAAGAGTTTAAGAGAGAAATTCAGTGATTGATCAGAAGCAAACGTGCTGTTTTCACAATTGCAAAAAATAAACTGCAATTTAAAACAATCTGGAAATTGAATCCAAGTCCGCCGGATCGTTTTTCAAGTTGATCTGGTCAACTCGCAGCCTACCGCCTCAATTTGGAAACATTTCCAAACCATATCCTCGTTCAAGCCTCATTTAAACTACGTGCACCCATAGTTTAAATCAACCATCGCCAACACCACTTCCGCCCCGGTCTCGTGCAACAATACAATTAATTAAATAACAGTGCATATAGACATAAATTTTGACCAGTTCAAATTTTTGTGCATATTTCATTTTTATTTATTTTTGATCAACCTACTTGCTTATTTGCAAAAAATAACATAAGGTAATCACTAAATAAATGTGCAAAATACGAAGTTCCGCCTCAAAGGCCCTTTTCAAATACAAGTCAAATTGTTTGGACAATATACACATTTTGTCTAAAAATAAATCAAGATGGAGGACTACTCAGAGTCCTGCTCGTCATCCGAGCACTCGAAATACTGCCCCGCAGCAGCCGGATCCACCGAGGACAGGTAATCTCCAAATTCCTCCAGGCAAGAATACGAGAAAGGCCGCCTTTGCGCATGTGACTCCGAGGACTCTCCTTGTTCGTACCCTAAGAACGAAGAGTGACGAGCTCCAAACCCCGCCGTCTCACCGGAGAACTGGCTGAATCCCTGCGTAAAGTCCGCCCCACCAGTCGTGGAGGCAGACGAATCTCTCGGCCTAGATGGCATCGGCTCGTGCACAGCCGCACTCCTCCGGGAATTACACCGCAGGAACTCCACGAGTCTCCTGGCATAGTTGGCCCAACCGTCCAAGCGTCTCACGGCCCGGTTGTACGTACGGCCGCACACCCGCAAATCAGAAAGCCGTCAAAAGACAAACAGACAAAGCACATATGCAACATTTGCAGTAATGCTACTATCAAGTACGTAAAATCAAAGCACTCACCGAAGCATTGGGATCCACTCGTATCGAGGCCTCGTCTCCTCCGGAATAGGGATCACCAATCGCCCGCGAGAACCATCAAGCCCTCATACGCCGCCCGAGCGCGAGGGAGCGGGTAGTCCCTGGGATATGCAGGCCCTCGCCTCCTCAGGCAAAGACTCGCGGGCTCCTCGCCTCGTCCTCAGAAGATGTCATAGTCGGCACCTCTATGATAAACTCGGTATAGAACACGCCCGTCGTACCGCTCCGCATCCTCCATCTCAGACGCAAAGGATACCGCATGTGTGGAGGCGGGTCCATCGGAACCAAAGGAAGGGACCCCGACCATGCCGATAGGTCACCCTCTCCCCCAAGTACATCGCGTCACAATGAAGCCCCACCAAGCAGCCTTCCGCCGACGTGTGACCTCCCTAGCACTGACCACAAAAGCATTAATCCGGTTCCACCAAGTCACCTGATCCGCCCGAAAACTCTCGCTCATGGCCGCAGACACCTCCTCGTAAGTCGCCCGAGTACCTCCCTCGACGTCGCCGACTTCTTCGCCGCCTTCCGCCAAATCAACATGGCAGGAACAAGGACTCATACTCCTCCTTGGTCTCCCACCTCTCGGTGGAACACCTCCAAAACCACACCCGTCAAGCACATGGAAAGTTATGTCGCCTACAAAGCGTATACATACGAGTACAAAATGAGACAAGGAAGAGAAAAAGACGGGAACTTACATCCAAAGCAAACGAAAAGCAAAGATAAGGTGTTCTCCTCTCCCCGCGAGAACCTATCCAAAGCATGGTAGAGCTCGGCCACCCAGCCTCCCCCATGCAAACCCTCTCACGACATCCGCATCGCCCGCCGAGCCAAGCAGAGGAAGTGACATGCCGTGTCAAGTAGGGAAACATGGTAGCCGACAAAGCAAACCATAAGAACCCTCGAGCCGTACGCTCATGTCATCCTCTGAGACCCTCCAAATAAGCAACAATACCCTCCTCGATGAGCCTCCATCGGCCCGTACCGAATACCCAAGCCCCCGGCATCGGTAATATCAAAACCCAAGCAGCCCGACAACCGCCCGGGTGTAGCCATCCACCCACACAAGTGTGTTGCCCTGCATGGCAACCCCGTGATCGCCGCAAAGCCGCTGGGAGTCACGCCGCCTCCCCACCTCGGGTGAAACGTGTGGGTCGTGGTCCCACCGCACTCGCCAGTGGCAACATGCAAGACCCTCGCCTTCGCGTCGAAGCCACCGCGGCCACTGCGCTGATGAATCCAGCCAAACCAGAGTCAACCACAAACTGCTGTGGACTCCTCTCTCCATCCTGAGCCTCGTTTGGGAGTATCTCCCACAGCGCTCTAACTGCCTCGAATTGCTCTTCAAGTTGCGGACGTCAACCGGCCCTCGCCCCTGCAGGTGAACACGACAAAAATATGTTAATACAAAAGCAACATCTACAGAATGCACAAACGTATATCGAAATGATGAAACACAGAAATGGTTCAGTTTCAAAAAACCCGTTCATTAACGGTTCATTTTCCTAAAATATGTCCATCCCAGTTGGAGTATTAACGGTCCAAAATCCCAAAAGGGTACAAACATTTCGAAAAATCCGTCGAACCGGGAACTTTCAAAACATTTCGAAAAATCCGTCGAACCCGGAACTTTCAAAACCTTTCGAAAAATCCGTCAAACCCGGAACTTTCAAAACATTTCGAAAACTCCGTCGAACCCGGAACTTTCAAAACATTTCCAAAAATCCGTCGAACCCGAAACTTTCAAAACATTTCGAAAACTTCGTCGAACCCGAAACTTTCAAAACCTTTCGAAAACTCCGTCGAACCCGTAACTTTCAAAAACATTTCGAAAACTTCGTCGAACCCGAAACTTTCAAAACCTTTCGAAAACTCCGTCGAACCCGTAACTTTCAAAAACTTTCGAAAAATCCGTCGAACCCGAAACTTTCAAAACATTTCGAACATTTCAAAAAATTACTCCGTCCCGAATTAAACTTACTTTAATTTCGGAAAACACCCCTAGACATGGAATTTTGCAACCAAAATTTTTATGTTATCTACCCATGGTGTCAATTGAACTAAACTCTAGTCAATTTCGACAAAGGCACATAGCAAAGTCAAAAGCCCCAATTCGGGCACCAAGAACCCTAACTCATTTCTAATCAAATTCCTAAAATTTAAAGAATGCACATTCTGAAAATTAACGGAATTTAGAGGATGTTTACCTGTCTTTCGATCCCTTCCTTGGACTTGTGAGTGTCCCGAGCCGGATAAAACTCCGTTGGATCCACGGGAAGAGCGGTGGTTCGAATGGTCCTCACCAACCTCGTTCTTTCGTTGTCGGTCCTCCTATGGCGAGCCCTTGGTTCCAAACCGGCATCCATGATGATTTTCCCTCGAAAATTTGAACAAAACTCGCGAAATGGGGAAGATTTTCTTCTCTCCTTTCTCTCTCTCTCGCCTAAAAAAATGGGGAAATGTTGCTGGTTTGCGTCGGCCTGTTGCTGATTTGAACCTGGTCAAATTCCGCCCGGCCTGACTTTTTGCAAACCGAAAAGATTCCTTGCCAATTTGGACCCTCAGCTTCTCACAATTTCAATTTTACCCCTTTTGGCCCCCAAAAGTGTTAAAATTTCCCAAGTTAGACCTTTCTAACGCCCCTCCCCGAGGTTAAGTCCCATTAGTTTTCACTAACACCCCCGTCTCCAGACGTTAAATTTTCAGTTAGTTTTCACTAACGTTTCGTCTCCAGACGTTAAATCCCAAACCGTCTTCGGACGTTAAATCACAATCCCATCTCCAGACGTTAAATTTCCCGTTAGTTTTCACTAATGTTTCGTCTCCAGACGTTAAATCCAAAACCGTCTTCGGACGTTAAATCACATTCTCGTCTCCAGACGTTAAATTTTCAGTTAGTTTTCACTAACGTTTCGTCTCCAGACGTTAAATCCTAAATCGTCTTCGAACGTTAAATCACAATCCCGTATCCAGACGTTAAATTTTCGCTTAGTTTTCACTAACGTTTCATCTCCGTACGTTAAATCTCAAATCGTCTTCTGACGTTCAAATCACATTCTCCGTCCGACGTTAAATTTTCGCTAGTTTTCACTAACGCTCGCCTCCCGTTAAATCAAACCGTCTTCGGACGTTAAATCACAATTCCGTCTCCACGTCAAAATTCTCATTGGTTTTCACCAACATTCATCTCTCCGCCGCCGCCGTAAGCCCGACCATCCCACTTCAACGCCATCAAGGTAAGCCCGCACAACAATCCCTCTTCGGCCATCCTCATAAGTCCGAATACCTTTTCACTCCAAAGAAGTGAACAATTCACTTCCCGCAGCAATCGTAAGCCCGACCATCCCATTCGCCGGCCATCAAGGTAAGCCCGCACAACAATCCCTCTTCGGCCATCATCGTAAGCCCGAACATTCCTCCTCGCCAGGATCCTAAGCACCATCCGTCTAAGAAGAAACGTCAATCAACCCCCTCCTAATCGCCTCATTAGAACTCGGGCGCTTTTCCCAAAGAATGTGTCAGCCTCTCCCGAGACCACATCCCGCTCCTAACCCCGTCGTTAGAACGTCAATCCTTCCGTGTTGTTATAACATGCCATTTAACACAACCATTCCCATCATTGCTACCCATATTCCCCAAATAGATAAAACTGGCCGTCATCATAAGTCCAAAGCACTCCAAGGCACGAACGCCTTACAAAATCAATCTCAAGGCACGAACGCCTTCATCTCAGACAAACACATCTCGTAATCTCGCCTCGAGGCGCCACACGCCCTCGAATGTTTCAATAATCTCTTGGCCCGAGGCACCACACGCCTCGAATGTTTCAAAGAATCCCGGCCCGAGGCGCCACGCCCTCGAATGTTTCAAGAATCCTGGCCCGAGGTGCCACACGCCTCAAATGTTTCAAGCATCTCTGGTCCGAGGCACCACACGCCTCGAAAGGTTTCAATAATCTTAGGTTCGATGCGCCCCTCACAATAGTTCTCCATTCAGTTCGATGCACCTCACAATGGTCTCACTCGTGTTTAGATGCCTCACAACAAGCCTCGCTTAGGTCAAGGTCCCCACGCGCGGTCCTTGCACCTACGAACTACGATATGCTTGATTCCCGCTCGGATACGTAGGAATCCTTTCACTAAGGGTCCAAACAACCGACCTCTCGTGTCTCTTCAAGCAAGGCATCCCCCGATTTGGATCTCTTATCTTTTCAACGACTCCCACTTCCTTCGAAAGTGACGTCGCCGAGGGGCTAACCGTAAGTAGCCAAATTGATCGCCAAAACTGCTAAAAGTTAACTGTAATCCGTTAACCGGCCCGCTTCCAAAGTTAACCGGAACTCCATTAAGCTCCCCTGCTC
>JAFEMH010007309.1:0-94946 GCA_022495995.1 Adenophora triphylla var. japonica
TTATTGAAAATACGAAAAGCTTTAGAATGTTTTTAGAAGATACCCAACAAAAATACCTTCATCGGCCTTGGCTCCTGAATTTACCTCTATTTTCTCTCTTCCGCTTGTAGAGACAAAACATTTGCATGCCAAAGATCTTGAAGAATGCAATGTTAGGGTTCTTCCTCGCCAAAGCTCATAGGGAGTCTTATTATAGGTTTTGTTTGATGAGGGAGCGGTTTTGAGTGAAGCATGCGGTATTGATTGCTTCAGCCCAAAATACCGAGGTAGCTTCGCTTCGTATATCATTGTCTTTCCAAATTTCAATCAACGTCCTATTCTTCCTTTCCACAACCCCATTTTGTTGTGGAACACCAAATGGTGGAAAAATTGTGATCAATCCCATGGTCATCACAATACCGAGCAACACCGTTGTTCTTAAATTCTGTTCCATTATCTGATCGAACACTAACGATGTCATCTTCTTTTTGAGTTTGGAGCCGTCTAAGAGTGCGGTGAGAATCTCATAACAATCATCTTTGGAAATCATCATCTCAACCCACGTATATCTTGAATAATCATCCACCACCACTAAGGTATATCTATTTCCTCCAATGCCGGCAGTGGTTACCGGTCCAAACAAATCTATGTGAAGCAGCTTGTAAGCATCTTGAAGTTGAAGGAGCGGGCTTGTCGGTGAAAGACGACGCGGACCGCTACCAAGCTGGCATGCACCGCATTTCTCCGGATGGTGGTCAGCCACTTCTGGGTAAACCACGAACGAGGTTTTCCTACCAATCTTTGCAAGATACTTGAAGTTCAAGTGGCTCAACCTCTTGTGCCATAGCCAACTATTTTCGCTCACATTCTTAGCTACAAAACGTAGATTAGTAATACTACATGCAGAATTTAGATCAATAATGTAAATATTACTCTTACGAATCCCCGCAGTAGGGTGACGCTCGGAAATGCTATCTTTGATAAAGCAATTTGATGACGTGAAGTTGCAAAGCATTCCTTTGTCGCAAAATTGAGAAATTGAAAGGAGGTTGTGCTTGAGTCCATCGACAAGAGAAACCTTCTCAATAGTTAGGTTTCCTCTCCTTATAACACCATATCCAATGGTCTTGCTTTTGTTGTTGTCACCAAAGGTTACAGATGGACCACTTGCTTCAACGACATCTTCAAGTAATGATCTATCTCCGCCATATGTCTTGAGCAGCCACCGTCAAGATACCATTCATTATCCTTGGAGCGACCAAATGAAGCAGAGGACCCAAATGTAAACATTAAGAACGAGGTCCCCTTTATTCCTTGGGTCCCGAAGTTAGCAACCCTTACGACCCACACCTCGGTTTGACGTAAGGAGGTTTGCTCTTCCCGGCATTGGATGTGAACCGCAAAAGGCATTCTCATGCCCTTGCGACCTAAACCATCACAAATACGTAACATTTGTAATGGGCCTACAAGCTTCATGAGGTTTTACTAACTCCTTACTCTTCTTAGGAGTTGCATGCGGTTTTGGACAAGGAAGCGGTTTGGGAGGTGCGGTTCCAGCCAACATTCCAACGATACAAAGGGAACAAAGCTTTGGTTTGACCACGTATTTCGGGAACGCTATTCTCGCTTTTGAAGGCAGGAGGAGCGGTCGAAGAAGAAGCGCGGTCGACTCCGGAGTTAGCAGTAACCGCCTTTTCCACCGTAAGAGGTTGGAGCAGGATTCTACCAATTCCATAAGCCATTTCCTCTTCAGTGCTTCCAATAGTAATTCTTAGGTTTTAACACGTAATTCTTCCCATATTGCTTTCCTTTAGTGGTAGACATAATTTACTTGTCTTCCTTTACCCTTTCCCTTAGCATGCTTCTCCTCGGGAATTTCTTTAGTTAGTTCGAAATTCCTCATCCTTTTCACTAGAGGATGCACACTTCTCCTCTTCCTCGCATCCAAACCCTAGACCATCCTTAGTTCCAGGAGGAACTTGGAAGTCCAAGATTTTATCCTCAGTGGATTGAGACTTGAGCCACGAATCAATAATCTTTTCGCGATCGTCGATTTGGGTTACCAAGTCATCATTCCCGAAGTCAAGTGCAAAAGCAACCTTAGTTTCAAGGATGCGGTTTTGATCGCCAAGAGGAGTCATCTCGCTTGATTTGGTCCTTAAGATTAGAAATTTCAGACCTCATCACAGCTTTTCTCCGTCTTGCATGCATTAAGTTCATCATGAGCTGCTTAAGGCTTTCTTAAGATTAGAGAATTGATGGATCACCATTTCACTTCCTTGAACATCTTTCATGTTCCATGGGAGAAACTCTTCCACCACCTTTTTCAAAATTTTCTTTGGAATAGCTTTTGAAGGTGGAGCAGCTTTTAGATGAGAAAATGACGCTAATACGAACAATTTCCTATCTTAACGCTAGGAGTAAGTTTAATATCATCATCCAATTTATAATTTGGAAGTTTTGCAAAAACCTCCTTTTCCTCCATATCATGCAACTCAAATGATTCGTAACTGAGCCATCGAAGCGTCTCGCAACTAAGCGTAGATTAACCCTTCTTCGGTTTCATCATCACTTCCATCCTCGTAATCTGTTTCAATCCAAGTTGCTAATTCCTTGGAATTCTCTTCCTCCTCAAAGAACCATTCCCTTACGATGAGAAAATTTCGAAGGAAAAGTTTTCTTTTCATATATTCATATTTAGGTCAGGACACTCAGATGCAAAGTGACCAAGTTTTCTACAATTGTAGCAAACCAAGTCACTCTTCTTCTTTGTATCTCGCAGCCTTTTTAGAAAATGTTGCATAGAGGTTTGCCTTTTGAAAATGATTTTGTGAATGGTTTTGAGGATTTTCTAAATTTTTGGAATCTTTTCACAAACATGGCAAAATCATCATCATCCATCTCATGAGTGATGAGGTTGATATGGAAGGATCAAGGGTTTGATTGGATGTGGATGGTTTCTCTTCATGTTCCACTACGTACATAGAAAGCGATTTGGTTTTTCCTTCTATCTCTTCAATATGATTTAATTTAAGTTCATAGACTCTAAGATTGGCATACAAGTTACTTAATGACCAAGTACCCAATACTTTGGAGTCTTCTAGAGAGGTAGCCTTATTTACCCATCTAGAACCTAAAGCAGATAGGAAAGTCATATTGATTTCCTTATCGGTTAAAGTTTTACCAAGAGATCTACAAGCATTAACTACCTCAACATAGCGATCGTAGGTTCGACGCAAGGTTTCGCTGGGTTTTCTCGTTGAAGTTGTTGTAGGATCTTTCAACAAAGGTATAATTTGTTTTCCTTGCACTCTTCATCACCTTCGAGGTAGCTCTCTATGGCATCCCACATCTCGCTTTGCGGTTTTGAGGTACATCACTTTCTCGTAGAGTCGATACTGGGAGGTTCCAGTAAATGATGAACCTCGCCTTGTCATGGCCCAAGGCAACTATTCTTCTCTTCATCCGACCACTCATCTTTGGCTTTTTGACCTCTCGGGAGTTTCAAAGCATTGGTGGTTGCATCGTTGTTAGCCTTCATTGGAATTAGAGGGCCATCGATCACGCACTCCACCAAAGCATCTCATCTATGGTTTCCAAATGAATAAGCATTCGGCACTTCCAGATGTCAAAGTGGTCTTCGGTCCAACATTGGAATGTGTGAATAGTTACCGTAGTCATTGTCTTTGAGGTTGCCATATCGAATCGGCACACAAGCCGTTAAGCTTGAAAACAAAGGGTTTTAAAATGTGTTAGCTCGATACCACTTGTTGGTCCCAAAGGTGGCAACAAGGGTGAAAATACAAATAGAGGGGGGTGAATAGCCGTTTAAAATTTTTCGCCCTCTTTTAAAAACTAAACCTCTTGCTTACAAGATCCTCTTGCAGCTGATAATAGACTCGCAAGTGAAAGTGTAAAATGCACAATGAATATTTAGAGTTACAAAGTGGTTTTGATAGAGGAGGTTTGTAAAGCGGTTTTAACAAAGTAGTTGGTACGTGCGGTTTACAAACAAGTGAGGTTTTGACAATGTTAACTCCAAACACTATTTCACAATAATGGATATCTAAATAAAGATCAAACAGAGACAAAGATAAATAATTAGTAAGCACAAGAAATATAATTGCAGAAAGTAAGAACACGCTATTTGGAGTGGTTCGATCGATAAACGATCTACGTCCACTACCAAGATGGTTAGTCTTGGATTTCTAAGAGAGATTTTATATTAAGTATTTGAGAGATTACAAAGTACAATAAAATCTTTACTATGAAGAACAAATCCAAAACTATAACTGCCAGATCTCAAGTGTTTAATCTATGTGATTAGAACAAATGAGGTGTGTGTGTGAGAACAAGATCAAGGCTCTTTAAATCCGTGAGATGTAGAGCACAATGATTCTTGAAAGTGTTAAGGCTTGATTTCTGGCCGGGAATATTTCTTGAAGTTTGAAGATGAAGATTCAAAGGGTTGAATAATTTCGGCGTAGCTTCAACTTCTATGAACACAAAGAATTTCTCTAATTTTTCAAGCAATCTTCAAATGGTGAAGATTAGGGTATTTATACCCAAGCATCCAAAATGTAGCCGTTGGACACAAACTGCTGAAGGACAAGACTTGATGCTTTCTTATTGGTCCACAAAGAACCACTTTTGTCCTTTGGTACAAAGAGGCTGCAGATAAAGCCGATAATGCTCCAAATGCAAGCAATGAGGTTTGGACACCTGTCACCTTTTCAAGATCCTTGCAGATCTTCTCCGACTTTGAATCACGTGACAAGATAAGGTGGTTGACATTGGATATTGCCGATGTGGATCACAAAGTCAAAGAGCGGTTCACTTCAAGTCTCAATCATTGGGGCGGCTCTGGAGTACAAAGCGGTTTGACAAGTGCGGTTAGTAACTCCAAAGTGAGGTTGCAAAAGGGCGGTTAATGATGAGCCGCAAAGGAGCGGTTCATCATCAAAGGGCGGTTGCAATTTAGTAGTTCAAGAGTTGTTTCAAACAAGGGATTTCACCAGGCAAATGCTAAGGGCGGTTTTGCTAGGGCGGTTCCAAAGAAGCGGTTTGAAACTTCTGAACTGCAACTCTCAATTCCAATGAGTCTTGTGCCGCCTTCAAGCCTAAATTTAACCTAATCTATAAAATGGACTTAACTAAAAATTGAAGTCTAAGCTTCATTACATAGGGTCCTAAAGTCCTTAAAATAGACAAGGAGGTTATGGTATCAATCAAATCTAATACAAATATAGGAGGGTTAAAACATGCATACCCAACAATCTCCCCTATTTGATTGATGCCATTACCTACTATAACTAAAGCAAACATTGTACTTGGTAAGAACATGTCCATAAGAATTAACATGGTAATTCATGTCCCAAGTCAATGCACACACTTAGCTTAAGCTATAGATTTCTATACTTTCTAAGAGATAAAAACTTACAATATGGAAAGTAGAGAAATGCATTCAAGGCACTTAAGAAATATGAGTTTAAGTTCAAAGTGCGGTTTAAACCGAATGTTTAAACATCAATTCAAAATAGTGATTTTTAAGTTAGAAAATATTTGAATGAGGTTTAAATACCATATGAGGTTTCATTGTTCTACAAACAAGCAGCTTTGATATGAACAAGGTTTTTGGAACCATGATGCAATTTCCATTAATTCCTCAAAGTGTTACAAAAAGGAATGAAAGAAAATTACAGGTTGCAAAAACAAAAGTTGGACTAAAGGAAATACAAAGAGGGTGCGGTCCAACAACAAAAGAGTTTATCAAAAATTACAGAGCAAAAGCGGTTCTAAGGTTGGTGCGGTTCTTCACCTTGTCGCCGCCGCCGCGGTTGGTTGATCTCTCGGGTTCCTTGCAAGATTTGAGGCGAGGTTTCGTACTTCAAAGATTTTCTAATTCTTCTCACCTCATCTCGCGGTCCTTCCTTGAGCGGTTACCAATCTCTCTAGGATATTTGCTTGAGCATCAAGTTTGAGATTGGCATCGTAGACACTTTGGAATTATCGTACACATGATCGATAGCTCACCAATTGAGGTTTGAAAGGAGGAGTTCAAAGAATTGAACAAGGTGTGAATCTCCCCGAACCGCCGCGTCCGAGCAGAGATAGCTTCACCATGGGATCAAGATCAACAAATACTTGGATGGAGGATTTTAATTCATTGATCGTGGCTTCAAGTTTAGTAGTGAATCCTATCTTGATGTTTTCAAGGCGGTCATTAAATTCATCCTTGATAGTATTCAACTTGGCAAACGTATCATCATTCAAGGAATTGGTGTTGACCTCCATCGAGGATTTGACACTATCAATTTCACCAAGAATATTAGTCTCAACCGCATCTCGCAGAGGTTTGAATATCTTGAGTAGGAAGCGGTTGGGAATTGGCGGTTTTGAGGAATTCAGCCGAGGGAATCAAAGGCGGTTTTGGAGGCGGCCGAGAGTTGAGAAATCATTTCTTTGAGGTCGAGTCTCCAAATGATTGATTTGAACGATACCTTCGCATAACTCCTTCTTGAAATTTTCAAAGCAAGAGTCACCGAGGCTTTAACAATGTTTGCAATATCCTTCTCCCCCTTAATGGCATCAAGTCTCCGAAAGCAAAACTCTTTAAGGAGTTCTTATGATCAGCCATTTGTAGGGTTTGAGAGGCAATCGATGGGACCGAGATTCAAGAAGTTGTTGAAGGGAGCGGTTGGAAGCTTCAAGGGAGGCATTGGAAGCGGTTAGCTTGACAATGTGGCCTTGGTTTATCAGAGTTGGGACCGAATAAGATGAAGGGTGGAAAGGATTTGGGAGTAGTCGAGGGTGGAGGAGCGGTTGATGATGAGGGAATAAAAGTGAAGGCAGGGGCGGTTGAATAGGTAGGAGGAGCGGTTGAAGGGATTTGGGAAAGGAGGGTTTGAAAAATACGTGAGGCAGAATTGTATAGGAGATGAGGTTGGAGTTGAGATGGGTAAAGTTGGAGGTAAGGTTAAAGGGGCGGTTGATATAGGAGCGGTCGGGATAGGGGGCTGAGATAGGGGCGGTTGAAAGTGGGGTAGTTGGAATAGAGGCGGTTGAGATTGGGGTTGGGATGGGGGCGGTTGGTATGGGGGCGGCTGGTATAGGGGCGGTTGGGATAGGGATAGCTGCATGAGGAGTTGAAGTGATTGTGTTGGAATGAGTTGAGTTGGATTTTTGTGGGGAAGAGATAGGGATTTAGAAGGGGATTTTTGGGTGCGGTTTGAGTTATGAGGGGATGATTGGTGTATGGGTGAATTTTGTGGTGAAGGGGTTGGAGTTCTAAGCCTAGAGGTCAATGGGCCGGGCCTCGCCGATGGCTTGGATGTCCATCTCAAGAAAGGCTTTGGGAATTGAGGTGGCTTGATTTTGAGGGGTTTGAAATTCAGAAGGAGATGATGAATTTGAATTGGATATGGAGGAGGATTTATCAAAGTAGGAGGAGGTTTCACCAGGTATTTTGAGGTTGGATTTGGCAACAAAGGTGAAGGTAGTGTTTCTTGGAGGGGTTGTTTTCTTGGCCATTTGTTTGAACCTCCTTTTCTTGGGATTCTCCCCCGAGCGGCTGCGCTTTGGGAGGAGGAGATGGAGAAAGAGGTTTGGGAGAAAGGGATTTGGAAGGAGTGAAATGTTGGGTAGGAATTGGAGAAGAGGTTTGAGTTTGAATGGGTGAAGAAGTAGGAGTTGGAGCAGAGATATGGTTGGAGAGGGAGGCGGTTGGGTTTGAGGAAGGGGTCATGCGGTTGGGGCTGCGGTTGAGAAGTAGCAAGCGGTTCGTATGTAGATGGCTTACCTGGCAATTTTCTTCACTCGCAGCCCTTCTCTCCAACTTATCAATTTTTGCTTTGTAAAAAGCAACCTTATCTTCTTCGAGAGATTTGCAAAGGGCCTTCACAGCTTTGCTTTCTTGATGAGAGGGGCAATGCCAGCCTTCCTCTTCTTCTTCCTCCTCATCAAAGTTCATCTCTCGATTCATCTTCCCTTTACCCTTAGAACTTGGACCAAAGACTCCGCCGGTTTGAGATGGTGCGGTTTTAGATTTCTTAGGCTTAGTGGTCCAGACTAGATTCTTCTTCCTTGAGGCTTTCTTAATGGCTTTCCCAAGAGCAAGAATCGCGGTTGCAGTGACATTTCAACATAGAACTCCTTCGGGTCAGAGGGTATCAAAGACATCATAAAGAAACTTGTACCGGGTATCTCCAAAGGAATATCCGAAGTTGTGACAAACCCCGGTTCCAAGAGAGTCTCCCTCACCCATAGGCACCGATAATTCAGGAGTTGAAAGTCCGAGATCCTCCAAGTGTTGATAGCTTGTAAACAACGCGGTTAGGAGCCCGCAGAACGGTCTCCACCTTTGATGCTCATTCTTGACTCGATTGATAAGCATCAATGGAACTAGCCAGCTTCCTTCATCAAGATCTTGGGCCAATTTAATTTAATACCATTGTAAATGGCACAACAAAGAAGTCCATTGAGAAGAAGTGAAGTTGTTGTGGCTGCCGCCTTTCCACATACGTACACTCCTACAAGATAGCCCAAGTGGCTCATAAGTTCTCCAAACTCTCTTCTAGCTCTCTTCTTGTAATAACCGTAAAAGAGAAGTCGATTAATCCGTAGACAGAGCGGTTGCATCCGTAACCTCCCGATCAACCTCCATAGGGGATCCAGAGACATGAAAATCATAAGTACTTCTAATATCCAAATGATCAATGGATATATCGAAGCCTTCAACACCGCCAACCTGTGCACTTGATCTTGGTGCCATCTCGATAAAACCCTGTCTCCTAGAACAAATGAGGAGAGGAGAAAACTCGATCCACAAAGGACGGAATGATATAAGATTGGCCTTTGTTGAAGAGAGGGAGGATTCCAGAGGTAGTTAGTCTTCCGATCAATTCTCTACCAAGAGCATCTCCTTGGAGCTCGCCTCATTAATCTCATGGCCAGAATAAAGAATTTAGGATCCTATAAAATGAAACAAAGGAGTTTAGATCCAAACAGAGATTCACAATTCACAAGCGGTTTGGGCATCTATGCGGTTGGCAAATGATGCGGTTGAAGATTTAAAATTTCCAAACCCCAAGTAAAATTGTGAATGCAACAAAATACTTAGAAAATATGTAAAAGATTATACTAGTACGTGGCATTGTAATCCAAGTTTATCCCACACCGCAAGCGGTGCTTAGAGAGGAATTTTATGGTGTCCAAATTTATATACTTAGTAATATCTCAAACAAACTTAGCATGCGGTTGCAAAAAGAAAATTTACAAGCATGCGGTTCAAAGATGTATGCGGTTAGAAATGTGCATGCGGTTCAAAATGTGCATGCGGTTGGAATCTAGAGATTTCAATCAAGGCGGTTCCAAACAACATCATGCGGTTGATATTCACAAAGAGTGCATAAAATTTTATGAAAAATTTCTAAGTACAAACACATGTGTGAAAATCAATTGAACCAAAACATGTGATAAACATTGGAGGCATATGAACAAATCATGTTGAAGACATGATGAACACGAAGAACACTTAGAACATTAAGAACAGAGATTCAACAAAAGTTCACCAAAATCAACAAATAACATGTCAAAATGATCACATTGAGCAAGAGATTAACAATATAACATTAAAAAATTCGTACTTCTTTGCTCGAATCACCAAGAAACATCAAGAACACTCAAATGGGTTTTCGAATAAGAAAATTTTAAAGTTCAAAATCAAGTTCAAATCATTGGTTGATCGTAAAATAAATTACATATAGAAAATCTAACAACAAATCCGAGCAAAACCCAAAGTAAATCATTCAAAATGATTAATGATGAAGCAAATATGAACAAAAATCAAACAAGGGTTTTCGAAGCTTCATGGTTCATCAATGGCGGATTCAACTAAAGATTTGCGTAAAATAAAGAGATGAAGTTGAGAAATACATACCATATCGTTGAATGGTGCTTTAGGAGCCATTGAAGATCAAAGTTTTTAAGTTATGAAATTTAAAGTTTTTAGAGAGAGAGAGAAGATGAAGTTGGTAAGAAAGGTACTGCTCGTAGTTTGGAAAGGTTAAATTGTAAGAGTTGGTTTTTATTTATAGGAAAATCTCAAACAAAGGACAGCTTGAAAAGACTATTTGATTTTCCCATAAAAGAAATCATTCCTCCGTTGCACCCTTTCATCTTCTTCTCATTTGCCAATGACGGCCGACATGATAGCTTTAAATGCTAATGTTCCCTTTGCATTAAATGCATTTAAATTTTGAAATAACGTGGGAAAACATTTGCAAAAATGCCCTTATGTCAAAATGTGGACTCGAAATGAAAAAATAAAAGAACTTACCTATGGTCCACGTGGCAAAGCCGGTTGAAAAGATTTTTAAAACCGCTTAGCTTCTTTAAAGCTAAGGAAAGAATTAAAATTGTTTTTGAAAATACCATATGTTGAAGGCGGTTGAAGATGGAGCGGTCCAAGCATTATGCGGTTGGTAAAACGCGGTTGGAAGTACGCGGTTGATAATACGCTGCTGACCACATAGGCGGCCGACCACTCAAGCGGTTTGAATGAACGCGGTTCAACAATGGTGCGGTTGAAAATTTTCAATAAGACATACAACCTAAACTCAACACACAAGTTAGTCAATAAAAAGTATGGAATCATTTAAGTTCAAGCATACCCATTTCTCCTCCGAGGAAGGAAAACCTCTGAGTCAAGAGCCTCGTGAGGATGTCGCAACTGATTATCTCGTCCCCACATACTCTAAAATGGATATTCCTCTTCTCCACATGGTCTTTGAGGAAATGATACTTGATATCAATGTGCTTGGTCTTGGAATGCATGACAGGTTGTTGGAGATCGAAATTGTTGAAGTGTTGTCACACATGATAGGGCAATTCCCTTCATGGATTCCATAGTCCACCAACCGCCGCTTCATCCAAAGGATTTGACAAAGAACAACTACCAAAGAAGAATATACTCAAATTTCCGTGGTAGACACCGAAACCGAAGCTTGCTTCTTGCCGGCCCAAGCAACTAGTCTATTTCCAAGGAAATGACAAGTACCACTAGTGCTTTTCCTGCCAATAGTACAAGCCGCATAATCTGCATCCGAATAACCTACAAGATCGAAGTTCGAATCTTTGGAATACCAAAGTCCAAGGTTAGTGGTTCCGTATAAATAGCGGATTATACGCTTGATCGCAATAAGATGTGCTTCTCTAGGATCCGCTTGGTAGCGAGCACATACACGTACACTAAACATGATATCGGGCCTACTAGCAAGCTAAGTAAAGTAATGAGCCGATCATACCTCGATATAAAGTCTCGATCAACTTTCTTACCTTCAGATCCTTATCTAGCTTATTGCCGGTGGCCATTGGAGTATCATATGCTTTAGCATTTTCTAATCCAAACTTCTTTATCAACTCCTTGGTGTATTTGGCTTGGCCGAGGAAAATACCTTCTTCGCATTGCTTGATTTGAAGCCCGAGGAAGAATGTTAATTCTCCCATCATGCTCATCTCAAACTTGCTTTTCATTAGCTTTTCAAACGCTTACAAAGTAACTCATTAGTAGAACCAAAAATAATATCATCGACATAAATTTGAACAAGTAAAGTATGCTCATTATATTTGGCAATAAAAAGAGTTGTATCAATTTTACCACGTTTAAATCCTTTTTCTAGTAAAAATTTAGAAAGAGTCTCATACCATGCCCTTAGAGCTTGCTTAAGTCCATACAAAGCTTTTTGGAGTTTGTAGACATGATTGGGAAATTTGGAGTCTTCAAATCCAGGAGGTTGGGCAAACATACACGGTTTCTCTGTAGTTCGCCGTTGAGGAATGCACTCTTAACATCCATTTGATATAACTTGAAATGCTTGAAAGAGGCGTAGGCTAAGAAAATTCTGATAGCTTCCAATCTTGCAACTGGAGCAAAGGTTTCATCATAATCAATTCCTTCTTCTTGCCTATATCCTTGTGCAACCAACCTTGCTTTATTCCTAGTGATGCTTCCATTCTCGTCCATCTTATTCCTAAATACCCACTTAGTTCCTATCACTCCTTGATCCCGAGGTCTAGGCACCAAAGTCCAGACCTTGCATCTTTCAAACCGGTTGAGTTCTTCTTGCATAGCAACGACCCAACTTGAATCTTGGAGTGCTTCATCAATCTTCTTGGGTTCAACTGGAGATAAAAGAGAAGTATGCTCATCATAATTTGATCTCCTTGTTTGAACACCGGAAAACACATCACCAATCACATTTCATGGGAGGGGGTGACCGCCGACTTCACGAACCTCCGGTAAGTCCGGTTGGATCGAGGTTTGTCAAGATCTTCAATTGGAACATCGTTAGATCCTTCAAATAAGTCATGGAAGGTAAGTTGACGAAGAGGTTCTATAAGCCGGATAGGGGAATTCTCAACTTCATCTTCCCTTGCAGCTGCATCCGGAGAGGGTTCTTCAAAGCGGTTTCAAAATTGCGGTTTTGGGGAATTTCGCTTGAGGGTGCCGGATTTTGCGGTTGAGGTTCAAAGTGCGGCTTGAGATGGTTCACCTCGGGTTCATTATGCTCAACAAAATCATCAAGAACATTTGGAGCCAAATGTGGCTCAAGGAGAGAATGCTCATCAAAAGTAACATGGACAGACTCTACTATTTTTAAACTAGTTTTATTGAAAATACGAAAAGCTTTAGAATGTTTAGCATACCCAACAAAAATACCTTCATCGGCCTTGGCTCCGAATTTACCTCTATTTTCTCTTCCGTTGTAGAGGACAAAGCATTTGCACCAAAGATCTTGAAGAATGCAATGTTGGGGGTTCTTCCTCGCCAAAGCTCATAGGGAGTCTTATTATAGGTTTTGTTGATGAGGGAGCGGTTTTGAGTGAAGCATGCGGTATTGATTGCTTCAACCTTCAAAATACCGAGGTAGCTTCGCTTCGCATATCATTGTCTTTCCAAATTTCAATCAACGCCCTATTCTTCCTTTCCACAACCCCATTTTGTTGTGGAACACCACTGTGGAAAAATTGTGATCAATCCCATGGTCATCACAATACCGAGCAACACCGTTGTTCTTAAATTCTCGTTCCATTATCTCGATCGAACACTAACGATGTCATCTTCTTTTTGAGTTTGGAGCCGTCTAAAGAGTGCGGTGAGAATCTCATAACAATCATCTTTGGAAATCATCATCTCAACCCACGTATATCTTGAATAATCATCCACCACCACTAAGGTATATCTATTTCCTCCAATGCCGGCAAAGTGGTTACGGGTCCAAACAAATCTATGTGAAGCAAGCTTGTAAGCATCTTGAAGTTGAAGGAGCGGTCTTGCCGGGTGAAAGACGACGCGGATCGCTACTAAGCCGGCATGCACCGCATTTCTCAGATGGTGGTCACCACTTTAGGTAAACCACGAACGAGGTGTTCCCTACCAATCTTTGCAAGATACTTGAAGTTCAAGTGGCTCAACCTCTTGTGCCATAGCCAACTATTTTCGCTCACATTCTTAGCTACAAAACAGAGGTTAGTAATACTACATGCATTTAGATCAATAATGTAAATATTACTCTTACGAATCCCCGTGGAGTAGGGTGACGCCGGAAATGCTATCTTTGATAAAGCAATTTGATGACGTGAAGTTGCAAAGCATTCCTTTGTCGCAAAATTGAGAAATTGAAAGGAGGTTGTGCTTGAGTCCATCGACAAGAGAATCCTTCTCAATAGTTAGGTTTCCTCTCCTTATAACACCATATCCAATGGTCTTGCCTTTGTTGTTGTCACCAAAGGTTACAGATGGACCACTTGCTTCAACGACATCTTCAAGTAATGATCTATCTCCAAATATATGTCTTGAAAGCAAACACCGTCAAGATACCATTCATTATCCTTGGAGTGACCAAAGCCATGAAGCAGAGGACCCGAAATGTAAACATTAAGAACGAGGTCCCCCTTTATTCCTTGGGGTCCTCGAAGTTAGCAACCCTTTACGACCCACACCTGTTTGACAAGGAGGTTTGCTCTTCCCCGGCATTGGATGTGAACCGCAAAAGGCATTCTCGCAGCCTTGTGACCTAAACCATCACACACGTAACATTTGTAATAGCTACAAGCTTCATGAGGTTTTACTAACTCCTTACTCTTCTTAGGAGTTGCATGCGGTTTTGGACAAGGAAGCGGTTTGGGAGGTGCGGTTCCAGCTAACATTCCAAATTGATACAAAGGGAACAGCTTTGGTTTGACCACGTATTTCCCGGGAACGCTATTCCTGCTTTTGAAGGCAGGAGGAGCGGTCGAAGAAGAAGCGCGGTCAGACCGGAGTTAGCAGAACCGCCTTTCCACCGTAAGAGGTTGGAGCAGGGATTCTACCAATTCCATAAGCCATTTCCTCTTCAGTGCTTCCACGTAATTTTAGGTTTTAACACGTAATTCTTCCCATATTGCTTTCCTTTAGGTAGACATAATTTACTTGTCTTCCTTTACCCTTTCCTTTAGCATGCTTCTCCTCGGGAATTTCTTTAGTTAGTTCCAAAATTCCTCATCCTTTTCACTCGAGGATGCACACTTCTCCTCTTCCTCGTATCCAAACCCTAGACCATCCTTAGTTCCAGGAGGAACTTGGAAGTCCATGATTTTATCCTTGGTGGATTGAGACTTGAGCCACGAATCAATAATCTTTTCGCGATCGTCGATTTGGGTTACCAAGTCATCATTCCCGAAGTTGAAGTGCAAAGAACCTTAGTTTCAAGGATGCGGTTTTGATCAAGAAGAGGAGTCATCTCTGTTTGATTTGGTCCTTAAGATTAGAAATTTCAGACCTCATCACGCTTTTCTCCGTCTTGTACAGATTAAGTTCATCATGAGCTAAGCTTAAGGCTTTCTTAAGATTAGAGAATTGATAGATCACCATTTCAGCTTCCTTGAACATCTTTTCATGTTCCATGGGAGAAACCTCTTCCACCACCTTTTCAAAATTTTCTTTGGAATAGCTTTTGAAGGTGGAGCAGCTTTAGATGAGAAAATGGGACGTGAATACGAACAATTTCCTATCTTAACGCTAGGAGTAAGTTTAATATCATCATCCAATTTATAATTTGGAAGTTTTGCAAAAACCTCCTTTTCCTCCATATCATGCAACTCAAATGATCTCGTAACTGAGTCATCGAAGCTGCCTCGCAACTGCGTAGATTAACCTCTTCGGTTTCATCATCACTTCCATCCTCGTAACTGCTTTCAATCCAAGTTGCTAATTCCTTGGAATTCTCTTCCTCCTCAAAGAACCATTCCCTTACGATGAGAAAATTTCGAAGGAAAAGTTTTCTTTTCATGTATTCATATTTAGGCCGTGGACACTGTATGCAAAGTGGCCAGGTTTTCTACAGCTGTAGCAAACCAAGTCACTCTTCTTCTTTGTATCTCGCAGCCCTAGAAAATGTTGCAGGAGGTTTGCCTTTTGAAAATGATTTTGTGAAAGGTTTTGAGGATTTTCTAAATTTTTGGAATCTTTTCACAAACATGGCAAAATCATCATCATCCATCTCGATGAGTGATGAGGTTGATATGGAAGGATCAGTGGTTTGATTGGATGTGGATGGTTTCTCTTCATGTTCCACTACGTACATAGAAAGCGATTTGGTTTTCCCTTCTATCTCTTCAATATGATTTAATTTAAGTTCATAGACTCTAAGATTGGCATACAAGTTACTTAACGACCAAGTACCCAATACTTTGGAGTCTTCTAGAGAGGTAGCCTTATTTACCCATCTAGAACCTAAAGCGTATAGGAAAGTCATATTGATTTCCTTATCGGTTAAAGTTTTACCAAGAGATCTACAAGCATTAACTACCTCAACATAGCGATCGTAGGTTCGACGCAAGGTTTCGTTGGGTTTTCTGCTGAAGTTGTTGTAGGATCTTTCAACAAGGTATAATTTGTTTTCCTTGCACTCTTCATCACCTTCGAGGTAGCTCTCTATGGCATCCCACATCTCGCTTTGCGGTTTTGAGGTACATCACTTTCTCGTAGAGTTGATACGGGAGGGTTCCGTAAATGATGAACCTCGCCTTGCCGTCCAAGGCAACTATTCTCTTCTCTTCATCCGACCACTCATCTTTTGGCTTTTGACCTCGGGAGTTTCAAAGATTGGTGGTTGCATCGTTGTTAGCCTTCATTGGAATTAGAGGGCCATTGATCACGCATTCCACCAAAGATCTCATCTATGGTTTCCAAATGAATAAGCATTCGGCACTTCCGTATGTCAAAGTGGTCTTCGTCCAACATTGGAATGTGTGAATAGTTACCGTAGTCATTGTCTTTGAGGTTGCCATATCGAATCGGCACACAAGCCGTTGCTTGAAAACAAAGGGTTTTAAAATGTGTTTGCTCTGATACCACTTGTTGGTCCCAAAGGTGGCAACAAGGGTGAAAATACAGCTAGAGGGGGGGTGAATAGCTGTTTAAAAATTTTTCGCCCTCTTTTAAAAACTAAACCTCTTGCTTACAAGATCCTCTTGCAGTTGATAATAGACTGCAAGTGAAAGTGTAAAATGCACAATGAATATTTAGAGTTACAAAGTGGTTTTGATAGAGGAGGTTTGTAAAGCGGTTTTAACAAAGTAGTTGGTACGTGCGGTTTACAAACAAGTGAGGTTTTGACAATGTTAACTCCAAACACTATTTCACAATAATGGATATCTAAATAAAGATCAAACAGAGACAAAGATAAATAATTAGTAAGCACAAGAAATATAATTGCAGAAAGTAAGAACACGCTATTTGGAGTGGTTCAATCGATAAACGATCTACGTCCACTACCAAGATGGTTAGTCTTGGATTTCTAAGAGAGATTTTATATTAAGTATTTGAGAGATTACAAAGTACAATAAAATCTTTTCTATGAAGAACAAATACAAAACTATAACTGCAGTATCTCAAGTGTTTAATCTATGTGATTAGAACAAATGAGGTGTGTGTGTGAGAACAAGATCAAGGCTCTTTAAATCTGTGAGATGTAGAGCACAATGATTCTTGAAAGTGTTAAGGCTTGATTTTGGCCGGGAATATTTCTTGAAGTTTGAAGATGAAGATTCAAAGGGTTGAATAATTTCGGCGTAGCTTCAATTCTATGAACACAAAGAATTTCTCAATTTTTCAAGCAATCTTCAAATGGTGAAGATTAGGGGTATTTATACCCAAGCATCCAAAATGTAGCCGTTGGACACAAATTGAAGGACAAAGATTGATGCTTTCTTATTGGTCCACAAAGAACCACTTTTGTCCTTTGGTACAAGAGTTGCGTATAAAGCCGATAATGCTCCAAATGCAAGCAATGAGGTTTGGACACTGTCACCTTTTCAAGATCCTTGCATCTTCTCTCGACTTTGAATCACGTGACAAGATAAGGTGGTTGACATTGGATATTGCCGATGTGGATCACAAAGTCAAAGAGCGGTTCACTTCAAGTCTCAATCATTGGGGGCGGTTCTGAGTACAAAGGTTTGACAAGTGCGGTTAGTAACTCCAAGGAGGTTGCAAAGGGCGGTTAATGATGAGCCGCAAAGGAGCGGTTCATCATCAAAGGGCGGTTGCAATTTAGTAGTTCAAGAGTTGTTTCAAACAAGGGATTTCACCAAGCAAATGCTAAGGGCGGTTTTGCTAGGGCGGTTCCAAAGAAGCGGTTTGAAACTTCGAACCGCAACTCTCAATTCCAATGAGTCTTGTGCCGCCTTCAAGCCCAAATTTAACCTAATCTATAAAATGGACTTAACTAAAAAATTGAAGTCTAAGCTTCATTACATAGGGTCCTAAAGTCCTTAAAATAGACAGGAGGTTATGGTATCAATCAAATCTAATACAAATATAGGAGGGTTAAAACATGCATACCCAACAGAATCTGCGGGTATTTTCGATAGATCGTCTAAAATGTCAGGTTTAAATTTAACTTTTGAAAATGTAGAGGGTGATTTAAAAAAAAGAAAAGATAAAGCTCCTTTCAAACCTAAAACTATGTTATTCTTCCATCTACCAACATGTTACTTCCTCCGATCCGTCCCCCTCTCTTCCCCTTACCCTTTTTTCCTCTTTCCCAATACGGCCACCCCTATCCCCGTCCTACCATTTTCTATCTCTGGGCTTATCCATTCCTTCCCATCTACCCCATGGCGTCCCCAGCTTCCTCTCTTGAGTCCATTTCGTCGGATATACACCACTCTCACTTCTCTCTTCATTGATTGCATTCCTCTTCTCTCTTCTTCTCGCCATCGGTCGCATATCTCCTTCCCCACTTCTTTCCTTCCTTTGCTTAAATGTGCATTGTGGTCCGTGTGACATAGAGGCGACATGATTTTACATATATGTTGACAAGCAAAGGCTTTCCCATACCTATGTGAAAATTGTGGTCCATGGTGAGACATGACTGACAATAGAATTTTTTTAAATGATTTTTTCATTTTTGACAATTTTGGTGGTTATGCTTGTATTTAGTATACTATATGTATTTTTATGTTTTTGTATGTTTACAAAATCTTTGGATTCTGCTGACATCTGTAGTTTTAAAATTCATCATGGTGGACAATTGGAGAGTAATCCCCCATTTAGTTTATGAAATGATAAGACTTTATTGATTTTTGCAAATGGGGAATTGTTTGCTTCATTGCATGATAAACTGTACGGGTTTTGACATGCCCTAAGCATAAAAAGTGTATCCTCATCACTACCCACGGTCTTAAACTAGTGTTTATGCTCAGAATGGTACCAAAGTAATATAGCAGCGGGTAACATGTGATCAATTTTTAACTTTTAACCATCAAGTTTATCTCATGCAATGACAAAATTCCCTATCGTAAAATCACAGCCAACATCACCATTTTCATAAACTAAATGGGGATTACTCTCCAATTGTCCACCATGATGAATTTTAAAACTACAGAGTAGAGAATCAAGATTTGTAAACAACAAAAACATAAAAAATACATATAGTATGCACTAAATACAAGCATAACCACCAAGGTACAAAAATGAAAAAAATCATTTAAAAATTCTATTGTCCAGTCATGTCTCACCATGGACCACAATTTTCACATGGGTAGGGAAAGGCAACACCTTTCACATATATTAAAATCACATGTCGCCTCTATGTCCCACCACGGACCACAATGCACATTTAAGCAAAGGAAGGGAAAGAAGTGGGAAGGGGAGATATGCAGTCGATGGCGAGAGAGAAGGAGAGGAAGAGGAATGCAATCAATGAAGAGAGAGAGGTAGGGGCGAATTGTATATCCGAGAAATGGTAGAGGAAGATAAGGGGGGACGCCATGGGGTGATGGGGAGGAGAAGATAAGGGAGGAGATGAAAATGGTAGGACGGGGATAGGGGGTGGCCATGGGAAGAGGAAGAAAAGGGTAAGGGAAGAGAGAGGGGGGACGGATCGGAGAAATGAAGTAGATGAGGAAGAATTAGTTTTAGGTTTTAGGGTTATTTTCTTTTCTTTTTTTAAATCACCCTACTGTTTTCAAAAGTTAAATTTAAACCCTACATTTTTAGGCCAATCTATCGAAAATACCCCTTAAGATTCTGTTGGGTATGCATGTTTTAACCCTCCTATATTTGTATTAGATTTGATTGATACCATAACCTCCTGTCTATTTTAAGGACTTTAGGACCCTATGTAATGAAGCTTAGACTTCAATTTTTTAGTTAAGTCCATTTTATAGATTAGGTTAAATTTAGGCTTGAAGACTGGCACAAGACTCATTGGAATTGAGAGTTGCAGTTCAGAAGTTTCAAACCGCTTCTTTGGAACCGCCCTAGCAAAACCGCCCTTAGCATTTGCCTCGGTGAAATCCCTTGTTTGAAACAACTCTTGAACTACTAAATTGCAACCGCCTTTGATGATGAACCGCTCCTTGCAGCCTCATCATTAACCGCCCTTTTGCAACCTCACCGGAGTTACTAACCGCACTTGTCAAAACCGCCCGTACCTGTAACCGCCCCCAATGATTGAGACTTGAAGTGAACCGCTCTTGACTTTGTGATCCACATCAAGAATATCCAATGTCAACCACCTTATCTTGTCACGTGATTCAAAGTCGAGAAGATCCGCAAGGATCTTGAAAAGGTGACAGTGTCCAAACCTCATTGCTTGCAAATGAGCATTATCGCCTTTATCTCGCAACTACCGTACTCAAAGGACAAAAGTGGTTGCCGTGACCAATTAGAAAGCATCAAGTACCGTCCTTCAACAAACCGTGTCCAACGGCTACATTTTGGATGCTTCGGGGTATAAATACCCCTAATCTTCACCATTTGAAGATTGCTTGAAAAATTGAGAAATTGCCGTGTTCATGTAAGCCGAAGCTCGCCGTAAATTATTCAACCCTTTGAATCTTCATCTTCAAACTTCAAGAAATATTCCCAAGCCCGTAAATCAAGCCTTAACACTTTCAAGAATCATTGTGCTCTACATCTCACGTATTTAAAGAGCCTTGATCTTGTTCTCACACACACACCTCATTTGTTCTAATCACATAGATTAAACACTTCGAGATACACCGGTTATAGTTTTGGATTTGTTCTTCATAGTAAAGATTTTATTGTACTTTGTAATCTCTCAAATACTTAATATAAAATCTCCTCTTAGAAATCCAAGACTAACCATCTTGGTAGTGGACGTAGATCGTTTATCGATTGAACCACTCCAAATAGCGTGTTCTTACTTTCTCGCAATTATATTTCTTGTGCTTACTAATTATTTATCTTTGTCTCTCGTTTGATCTTTATTTAGATATCCATTATTGTGAAATAGTGTTTGGAGTTAACATTGTCAAAACCTCACTTGTTTGTAAACCGCACGTACCAACTACTTTGTTAAAACCGCTTTACAAACCTCCTCTATCAAAACCACTTTGTAACTCTAAATATTCCGCCGTGCATTTTACACTTTCACTTGCGCCTATTATCAATCGCAAGAGGATCTTGTAAGCAAGAGGTTTAGTTTTTAAAAGAGGGCGAAAAATTTTAAACAGCCTATTCACCCCCTCTAGCCGTATTTTCACCCTTGTTGCCACCTTTGGGACCAACAAGTGGTATCAGAGCAAACACATTTTAAAACCATCGTTTTTCAAGCTTAACACCTTGTGTGCCGATTCGATATGGCAACCTCAAAGACAATGACTACCGTTAACTATTCACACATTCCAATGTTGGACGAAGACCACTTTGACATCTCGGAAGTGCCGAATGCTTATTCATTTGGAAACCATAGATGAGATGCCGGTGGAGTGCGTGATCAATGGCCCTCTAATTCCAATGAAGGCTAACACCGATGCAACCACCAATGCCGAAACTCCAGAGGTCAAAAAGCCAAAAGATGAGTGGTCGGATGAAGAGAAGAGAATAGTTGCCTTGGACAAAGAAGGCGAGGTTCATCATTTCTCGGAACCCTCCCCGTATCAACTCTACGTAAAGTGATGTACCTCAAAACCGCAGCGTATGTGGGATGCCATGTAGAGCTACCTCGAAGGTGACGAAGAGTGCAAGGAAAACAAATTATACACCGTTGAAAGATCCTACAACAACTTCAACAAAAAACCCAACGAAACCTCAAGGCCAAACCTACGATCGCTATGTCGAGGTAGTTAATGCTTGTAGATCTCTTGGTAAAACTTTAACCGATAAGGAAATCAATATGACTTTCCTATCTCGCTTTAGGTTCTAGATGGGTAAATAAGGCTACTTCTCTAGAAGACTCCAAAGTATTGGGTACTTGGTCATTAAGTAACTTGTATGCCAATCTTAGAGTCTATGAACTTAAATTAAATCATATTGAAGAGATAGAAGGGAAAACCAAATCGCTTTCTATGTCTCGTAGTGGAACATGAAGAGAAACCATCCACATCCAATCAAACCACCGATCCTTCCATATCAACCTCATCACTCATCGAGATGGATGATGATGATTTTGCCATGTTTGTGAAAAGATTCCAAAATTTAGAAAATCCTCAAAACCTTTCACAAAATCATTTTCAAAAGGCAAACCTCCCGCAACATTTTCTAGGGTGCAGATACAAAGAAGAAGAGTGACTTGGTTTGCTACAATCGTAGAAAACCCGGCCACTTTGCATCCGAGTGTCCACAACCTAAATATGAATACATGAAAAAGAAAACTTTTCCTTCGAAATTTTCTCATCGTAAGGGAATGGTTGAGGAGGAAGAGAATTCCAAGGAATTAGCAACTTGGATTGAAACAGATTCTCGAGGATGGAAGTGATGATGAAACCGAAGAGGTTAATCTCTCGCTTAGTTGCAGACGCTTCGATGACTCGCATTCTCGAATCATTTGAGTTGCATGATATGGAGGAAAAGGAGGTTTTTGCAAAACTTCCAAATTATAAATTGGATGATGATATTAAACTTACTCCTAGCGTTAAGATAGGAAATTGTTCGTATTCACGTCCCATTTTCTCATCTAAAACCGCTCCACCTTCAAAAGCTATTCCAAAGAAAATTTTGAAAAAGGTGGTGGAAGAGGTTTCTCCCATGGAACATGAAAAGATGTTCAAGGAAGCCGAAATGGTGATCCATCAATTCTCTAATCTTAAGAAAGCCTTAAGCTTAGCTCATGATGAACTTAATCCGTACAAGACGGAGAAAACTGTGATGAGGTCCGAAATTTCTAATCTTAAGGACCAAATCAAACAGATGACTCCTCTTGCCGATCAAAACCGCATCCTTGAAACTAAGGTTGCCGCACTTCAACTCAGAATGATGACTTGGTAACCCAAATCGACGATCGCCAAAAAGATTATTGATTCGTGGCTCAAGTCTCAATCCACCAAGGATAAAATCATTGACTTCCAAGTTCCTCCCGGAACTAAGGATGGTCTAGGGTTCGATCTCGAGGAAGAGGAGAAGTGTGCATCCTCGAGTGAAAAGGATGAGGAAATTTCCGAACTAACTAAAGAAATTCCCAAGGAGAAGCATGCTAAAGGAAAGGGTAAAGCAAGACAAGTAAATTATGTCTACCCTAAAGGAAAGCAATATGGGAAGAATTCGTGTTAAAACCTAAGAATTCGTGGAAGCACTCCGAAGAGGAAATGGCTTATGGAATTGGTAGAATCCCCGCTCCAACCGCTTCCGGTGGAAAAGGCGGTTCGCTTAACCTGTGTCCGACCGCGCTTCTTCTTCGACCGCTCCTCCCGCCTTCAAAAGCAAGAATAGCGTTCCTGTGAAATACGTGGTCAAACCAAAGCCTGTTCCCTCAGACGCTGAATGTTAGCCGGAACCGCACCTCCCAAACCGCTTCCTTGTCCCAAAACCGCATGCAACTCCTAAGAAGAGTAAGGAGTTAGTAAAACCTCATGAAGCTTGTAGCTATTACAAATGTTCTCGTGTGTGATGGTTTAGGTCACAAGGCCGCAGAATGCCTTTTGCGGTTCACATCCAATGCCAGGAAGAGCAAACCTCCTTCGTCACAAACAGTGTGGGTCGTAAAGGGTTGCTAACTTCAGACCCAAGGAATAAAGGGGGACCTCGTTCTTAATGTTTACATTTCAGTCCTCTCGCTTCATGGCCGGTCACTCCAAGGATAATGAATGGTATCTCGACAAAGGGTCGCCAAGACATATGACCGAGATAGATCATTACTTGAAGATGTCGTTGAAGCAAGTGGTCCATCTCGTAACCTTTGGTGACAACAACAAAGGCAAGACCATCGATATGGTGTTATAAGGAGAGGAAACCTAACTATTGAGAAGGTTTCTCTTGTCGATGGACTCAAGCACAACCTCCTTTCAATTTCTCAATTTTGCGACAAAGGAATGCTTTGCAACTTCACGTCATCAAATTGCTTTATCAAAGATAGCATTTCCGGGCCACCCTACTCACAGTGGATTCGTAAGAGTAATATTTACATTATTGATCTAAATTCGCATGTAGTATTACTAATCTCTCGTTTTGTAGCTAAGAATGTGAGCGAAAATAGTTGGCTATGGCACAAGAGGTTGAGCCACTTGAACTTCAAGTATCTTGCAAAGATTGGTAGGGAAAACCTCGTTCGTGGTTTACCTAAAGTGGCTGACCACCATCCTGAGAAATGCAAAGGCATGCCACTGTAAGGCCCGCTGCCTTTCACCAAAGAAGACCGCTCCTTCAACTTCAAGATGCTTACAACCGCTTCACATAGATTTGTTTGGACCCGTAACCACCGCCAAAGATTGGAGGAAATAGATATACCTTAGTGGTGGTGGATGATTATTCAAGATATACGTGGGTTGAGATGATGATTTCCAAAGATGATTGTTATGAGATTCTCACCGCACTCTTCAGACGGCTCCAAACTCAAAAAGAAGATGACATCGTTAGTGTTCGATCGTATAATGGAACAGTAATTTAAGAACAACGGTGTTGCTCAAGATTGTGATGACCATGGGATTGATCACAATTTTTCCACACCGGTGTTCCACAACAAAATGGGGTTGTGGAAAGGAAGAATAGGACGTTGATTGAGGCCGGAAAGACAATGATATCTCGGCGGCTACCTCGCATTTTTGGGCCGAAGCAATCAATACCGCATGCTTCACTCAAACCGCTCCTCATCAACAAAACCTATAATAAGACTCCCTATGAGCTTTGGCGAGGAAGAACCCCCAACATTGCATTCTTCAAGATCTTTGCCGCAAATGCTTTGTCCTCTACAACTAAGAGAAAATAGAGGTAAATTCGGAGCCAAGGCCGATGAAGGTATTTTTGTTGGGTATGCTAAACATTCTAAAGCTTTTCGTATTTTCAATAAAACTAGTTTAAAAATAGTAGAGTCTCGTCCATGTTACTTTTGATGAGCATTCTCTCCTTGAGCCACATTTGGCTCCAAATGTTGCCGATGATTTTGTTGAGCATAATGAACCAGGTGAACCATCTCAAACCGCACCCGAACCTCAACCGCAAAATCCAAGACCCTCAACCGAAATTCCCAAAACCGCAATTTTGAAACCGCATCCGAAGAATCCTCTCCGCATGCAACCGCAAGGGAAGATGAAGTTGAGAATTCCCTATCCAAACTTATAGAACCTCTTCGTCAACTTACATTCCATGACTTCGCCGAAGGATCTAACGATGTTCCAATTGAAGATCTTCAAAGAAACCTCAATCCAACCAGACTTACTCCCTGAGGTTCGTGAAGTCGCTAGCCACCCTCACAAATGTGATTGGTGATCTGCTTTCCGGTGTTCAAACAAGGAGATCAAATTATGACGAGCATACTTCTCTTTATCTCAAGTTGAACCCAAGAAGATTGATGAAGCACTCCAAGATTCCAGTTGGGTCGTTGCTATGCAAGAAGAACTCAACCAAATAAAGATGCAAGGTCTCGGACTTTCGTGCCTAGACCTCAGATCAAGGAGTGATAGGAACTAAGTGGGTATTTAGGAATAAGATGGACGAGAATGGAAGCATCACTAGGAATAAAGCAAGGTTGGTTGCACAAGGATATAGGCAAGAAGAAGGAATCGATTATGATGAAACATTTGCTCCAGCTTGCAAGATTGGAAGCTATCGTAATTTTCTTAGCCTACGCCTCTTTCAAGCATTTCAAGTTATATCAAATGGATGTTAAGAGTGCATTCCTCAACGGCGAACCGCAAGAGACCGTGTATGTTGCCCAACCTCCGGATTTGAAGACTCCAAATTTCCCAATCATGTCTACAAACTCCAAAAAGCTTTGTATGGACTTAAGCAAGCTCCAAGGGCATGGTATGAGACTCTTTCTAAATTTTTACTAGAAAAAGGATTTAAACGTGGTAAAATTGATACAACTCTTTTTATTGCCAAATATAATGAGCATACTTTACTTGTTCAAATTTATGTTGATGATATTATTTTTGGTTCTACTAATGAGTTACTTTGTAAGCGTTTCGAAAAGCTAATGAAAAGCAAGTTTGAGATGAGCATGACGGGAGAATTAACATTCTTCCTCGCTTCAAATCAAGCAATGCGAAGAAGGTATTTTCCTCACCAAGCCAAATACACCAAGGAGTTGATAAAGAAGTTTGGATTAGAAAATGCTAAAGCATATGATACTCCAATGGCCACCGGCAATAAGCTAGATAAGGATCTCAAAGGTAAGAAAGTTGATCGTACTTTATATCGAGGTATGATCGGCTCATTACTTTACTTAACCGCTAGTAGGCCCGATATCATGTTTAGTGTCTCGCGTATGTGCTCGCTACTGCTGTATCCTAGAGAAGCACATCTTATTGCAAAGCGTATAATCCGCTATTTATCCGGAACCACTAACCTTGGACTTTCGTATTCCAAAGATTCGAACTTCGATCTTGTAGGTTATTCAGATGCAGATTATGCAATTGTACTATTGACAGAAAAGCACTAGTGGTACTTGTCATTTCCTTGGAAATAGACTAGTTGCTTGGGCCAAAGAAGAAGCAAGCTTCGCCAAATGTCTACCACGTAGGCCGAGTATATTGTCCGGGTAGTTGTTGCCGTCAAATCCTTTCGATGAAGCAAAGAAGCTTGGTGGACTATGGAATCCATGAAGGGAATTGCCCTATCATGTGTGACAACACTTCAACAATTTCAGCCTCCAACAACCCCGTCATGCATTCCAAGACCAAGCACATTGATATCAAGTATCATTTCCTCAAAGACCATGTGGAGAAGAGGAATATCCATTTAGAGTATGTGGGGACGTATAATCGATTGCCGACATCCTCACCAAGGCTCTTGACTCCAAGAGGTTTTCCTTCCTCGTAGGAGAAATGGGTATGCTTGAACTTAAATGATTCCATACTTTTTATTGACTAACTTGTGTGTTGAGTTTAGGTTGTATGTCTTATTGAAAATTTTCAACCGCACCATTGTTGAACCGCGTTCATTCAAACCGCTTGAGTGGTCAACCGCCTATGTGGTCAACCGCGTATTATCAACCGCGTACTTCCAACCGCGTTTACCAACCGCATAATGCTTCGACCGCTCCATCTTCAACCGCCTTCAACATATGGTATTTTCAAAAACAATTTTAATTCTTTCCTTAGCTTTAAAGAAGCTAAGCGGTTTTAAAATCTTTTCAACCGCACTGCCACGTGGACCATAGGTAAGTTCTTTTATTTTTTTCATTTCACTCACATTTTGACATAAGGGCATTTTTGCAAATGTTTTCCCACGTTATTTCAAAATTTAAATGCATTTAATGCAAAGGGAACATTAGCATTTAAAGCTATCATGTCAGCCGTCATTGGCAAATGAGAAGAAGATGAAAGGGTGCAACAGAGGAATGATTTCTTTTATGGGAAAATCAAATAGTCTTTTCAACTATCCTTTGTTTGAGATTTTTCTATAAATAAAAACCAACTCTTACAATTTAACCTTTCCAAACTCGAGCACCGTACCTTTCTACCAACTTCATCTTCTCTCTCTAAAAACTTTAAATTTCATAACTTAAAAACTTTGATCTTCAATGGCTCCCAAAGCACCATTCACTGATATGGTATGTATTTCTCAACTTCATCTCTTTATTTTCTGTAAATCTTTAGTTGAATCCGCCATTGATGAACCATGAAGCTTCGAAAACCCTTGTTTGATTTTTGTTCATATTGCTTCATCTCGTTAATCATTTTGAATGATTTCTTTGGGTTTTGCTCGGATTTGTTGTTAGATTTTCTATATGTAATTTATTTTACGATCAACCAATGATTTGAACACTCGATTTTGAACTTTAAAATTTTCTTATTCGAAACCCATTTGAGTGTTCTTGATGTTTCTTGGTGATTCTGAGCAAAGTACGAATTTTTTAATGTTATATTGTTAATCTACCGCTCAATGTGATCATTTTGACATGTTATTTGTTGATTTTGGTGAACTTTTGTTGAATCTCTCGTTTTAATGTTCTAAGTGTTCTTCGTGTTCATCATGCCTTCAACTTGACTGTTCATATGCCATGTTAAAATTATCACATGTTTTGGTTCATTTGATTTTCACACATGTTTTTTTTTGTACTTAGAAATTTTTCATAAATTTTATGCACTACTGTGAATATCAACCGCATGATGTTGTTTGGAACCGCATTCATGAATACTCTAGATTCCAACCGCATGTCTCTTCAACCGCATTCACTTTGAACCGCATGCTATATATGAACCGCATTTCTAACCGCATACAAACTATTAGCTATTTATGATGTTATTTTGAAACCGCATGCTATTAGCTATTTATGATTTTCTTTTGAAACCGCATGCTAAGTTTGTTTGAGATATTACTAAGTATATAGCCGGACACCATAAAATTCCTCTCTAAGCACCGCTATGCGCCATGGGATAAACTTGGATTACAATGCCACGTACTAGTATAATCTTTTACATATTTTCTAAGTATTTTGTTGCATTCACAATTTTACTTGGGGTTTGGAAATTTTAAATCTTCAACCGCATCATTTGCCAACCGCATAGATGCCCAAACCGCTTGTGAATTGTGAATCTCTCGTTTGATCTAAACTCCTTTGTTTCATTTTATAGGATCCTAAATTCTTTATTCCCGGCCACGAGATTAATGAGACCGAGCTCCAAGGAGATGCTCTTGGTAGAGAATTGATCGTAAGACTAACTACCTCGGAATCCTCCTCTCTTCAACAAAGGCCAATCTTATATCATTCCGTCCTTCAGGGATCAGCTTTTCTCCTCACTGCTCTAGGAGACAGAGCTTTATCGATGGCACCAAGATCAAGTGCCTGGTTGGCAAGTTGAAGGCTTCGATATATCCATTGATCATTTCGATATTAGAAGTACTTATGATTTTCATGTCTCTGGATCCCCTATGGAGGCCTTGATCGAGGTTCGATGCAACCGCTCCGTCTACAAGCATCCGACTTCTCTTCTGGTTATTACAAGAAGAGAGCAAGGAGAGAATTTGGAGAACTTATGAGCCACTTGGGCTATTTAGTAGGAGCGTCTGTATGTGGAAAGACCGGCAACCACAACAACTTCACTTCTTCTCAATGGACTTACCGTTGTGCCATTTACAATGGTATTAAATTAAATTGGCCCAAGATCTTGATGAAGGAAACTGCTAGTTCCATTGATGCTTATCAATCCAGAGTCAAGAATGAGCATCAAAGGTGGAGACCATTCCAGCTCCTAACCGCGTTGTTTACAAGCTATCAACACTTGGAGGATCTCGTACTTTCAACTCCCGAATTATCGCTTCATGAGCGAGGGAGACTCTCAGGAACTGTGGTTTGTCACAACTTCAGATATTCCTTTGGAGATACCCAAGACAAGTTTCTTTATGATGCCGATACTCAACCCCAAGGAGTTCTATGTTGAAATGTCTCCAAGAATCATGTTACGCTCTAGGAAAGGCAATCAAGAAGGCCTCTAGAAAGAAAACATTGTCCTGGACCCTAAGCCTAAGAAATCTAAAACCGCACCATCTCAAACCGCCGGTGCCGGTCCAAGTTCTAAGGGTAAAGGGAAGATGAATCTCGAGAGATGAAACTCGATGAGGAGGAAGAAGAAGAGGAAGCCGGCATTGCCCCTCTCATCAAGAAAGCAAAGACTGTGGAAGACTGCCACCGCAAATCTCTCGAAGAAGATAAGGTTGCTTTTTACAAAGCAAAAATTGATAAGTTGGAGAGAAGGGCAGCAAAGTGAAGAAAATTGCCAAAGGTAAGCCATCTACATCCGAACCGCTTGCTACTTCTCAACCGCAAGATCGTTCAACCTCCCGTTCAACCGCAACCCCAACCGCAACCTCCTCCTCATATCCCAACCGCTTCAAACTCCTCCAACCTCACCTATTCAAACCTCTTCCCCAATTCCTACCCAACACCTTTCACTCCTTCCAAATCTCTTTCTCCCAAACCGCTCTCTCCTCTCCTCCTCCCAAAATCGCAACCGCTCAGGGGAGAATCCCAAGAAGAGGAGGTTCAAGCAAATGGCCAAGAAAACAACTCCTCCAAAGAAACACTATCTTCATACCTTGCCAAATCCAACATCAAAATTCCTGGTGAAACCTCCTCCTACTTTGATAAATCCTCCTCCCAATCCAATTCAAATTCATCATCTCCTTTCCCGAATTTCAAACCCTCAAAATCAAGCCACCTCAAATCCCAAAGCCTTTACCGAATGGACATCCAAGCCATCACGCGAGCCCACTTCATTCAACCTCTAGACTTAGAACTCCAACTCCTTCACCACAAAAATTCACCCATACACCAATCATCCCCTCATAACTCAAACCGCACCCATAAATCCCCTTCTAAATCCACCTATCTCTTCCCCACAAAAATCCAACTCAACTCATTCCAACACAATCACTTCAACTACTCCTTCCACTTCTATACCTATCCCAACCGCCCCCATCCCAACCGCCCCCATACCAACCGCCCCCATCCCAACCGCCCCCATACCAACCGCCCCCATTCCAACTACCCCACTTTCAACTGCCCCTATCTCAACCGCCCCTATCCCAACCGCTCCTATCTCAACCGCCCCTTTAACCTTACCTCCAACTTTACCCATCTCAACTCCAACCTCATCTCCCTATACAATTCCTCGCCTCACGTATTTTTCAAACCCTCCTTTCCCAAATCCCTTCAACCGCTCCTCCTACCTATTCACAACCGCCTCGCCTTCACCTTTATTCCCTCATCATCAACCGCTCCTCCACCCTCTCGACTACTCCCAAATCCTTTCCACCCTTCATCTTATTCAGTCCCAACTCCCGATAAACCAAGGCCACATTGTCAAGCTAACCGCTTCTAATGCCTCCCTTGAAGCTTCCAACCGCTCCCTTCAACAACTTGTCAATCTCGGGCCCCATCTCGATTGCCTCTCAAACCCTACAAATGGCTGATCATAAGAACTCCTTAAAGAGTTTTGCTCAGTAGACTTGATGCCATTAAGGGGGAGAAGGATATTGCAAACATTGTTAAAGCCTCACCGACTCTTGCTTTGAAAATTTCAAGAAGGAGTTATCTCAAGGTATCGCTCAAATCCAATCATTTGGAGACTCGACCTCAAAGAAATGATTTCTCAACTCTCGCCCGCCTCCAAAACCGCCTTTGATTCCCTCCAGCCGAATTCCTCAAAACCGCCAATTCCCAACCGCTTCCTACTCAAGATATTCAAACCTCTCTCGAATGCGGTTGAGACTAATATTCTTGGTGAAATTGATAGTGTCAAATCCTCGATGGAGGTCAACACCAATTCCTTGAATGATGATCCGTCGCCAAGTTGAATACTATCAAGGATGAATTTAATGACCGCCTTGAAAACATCAAGATAGGATTCACTACTAAACTTGGAAGCCACAATAATGAATTAAAATCCTCCATCCAAGTGACTCATGATCTTGATCCTACGACTGAAGCTATCTCTTCTCGCATCGCAGCAGCTCAGTGGGGAGATTCACACCTTGTTCAATTCTTTGAACTCCTCCTTTCAAACCTCAATTGGTGAGCTATCTCGATCATGTGTCCGATAATTCCAAAGCCGTCTCTCGATGCCAATCTCAAACTTGATGCTCAAGCAAATATCCTAGAGAGATTGGTAACCGCTCAAGGAAGGACCGCAGATGAGGTGAGAAGAATTAGAAAATCTTTGAAGTCCGAAACCTCTCGCCTCAAATCTTGCAAGGAACCCAGAGATCAACTAACCGCAAGCAGCTGCAGCTAGAAGGTGAAGAACCGCACCAACCTTAGAACCGCTTTTGCTCTGTAATTTTTTTGATAAACTCTTTGTTGTTGGACCGCACCCTCTTGTATTTCCTTTAGTCCAACTTTTGTTTTTTTGCAACCCCGTAATTTTCTTTCATTCCTTTTTGTAACCGCCCGAGGAATTAATGGAAATTGCATCATGGTTCCAAAACCTTGCTCATATCAAACCGCTTGTTTGTAGAACAATGAAACCTCATATGGTATTTAAACCTCATTCAAATATTTTCTAACTTAAAATCACTATTTTGAATTGATGTTTAAACATTCGCTTTAAACCGCACTTTGAACTTAAACTCATATTTCTTAAGTGCACCGAATGCATTTCTCTACTTTCCATATTGTAAGTTTTTATCTCTTAGAAAGTATAGAAATCTATAGCTTAAGCTAAGTGTGTGCATTGACTTGGGACATGAATTACCATGTTAATTCTTATGGACATGTTCTTACCAAGTACAATGTTTGCTTTAGTTATGTGAGAGGTAATGGCATCAATCAAATAGGGAGATTGTTGGGTATGCATGTTTTAACCCTCCTATATTTGTATTAGATTTGATTGATACCATAACCTCCTGTCTATTTTAAGGACTTTAGGACCCTATGTAATGAAGCTTAGACTTCAATTTTTTAGTTAAGTCCATTTTATAGATTAGGTTAAATTTAGGCTTGAAGATCGGCACAAGACTCATTGGAATTGAGAGTTGCAGCCGTAAGTTTCAAACCGCTTCTTTCAAACCGCCCCTAGCAAAACCGCCCTTAGCATTTGCCTTGGTGAAATCCCTTGTTTGAAACAACTCTTGAACTACTAAATTGCAACCGCCCTTGATGATGAACCGCTCCTTGCAATCATCATTAACCGCACTTTTTGCAACCTCACCGGAGTTACCAACCGCACTTGTCAAAACCGCCCGTACCCGTAACCGCTCCAATGATTGAGACTTGAAGTGAACCGCTCTTGACTTTGTGATCCACATCAAGCAATATCCAATGTCAACCACCTTATCTTGTCACGTGATTCAAAGTCGTAGAAGATCCGCAAGGATCTTGAAAAGGTGACAGTGTCCAAACCTCATTGCTTGCAAATTTGGAGCATTATCGCCTTTATCTCGCAACTACCGTACTCAAAGGACAAAAGTGGTTGCCGTGACCAATTAGAAAGCATCAAGTACCGTCCTTCAACAAAGGTCCAACGGCTACATTTTGGATGCTTGGGTATAAATACCCCTAATCTTCACCATTTGAAGATTGCTTGAAAATTGAGAAATTGCCGTGTTCATAGAAGCCGAAGCTCGCCTGTAAATTATTCAACCCTTTGAATCTTCATCTTCAAACTTCAAGAAATATTCCCTGCCCCGTAAATCAAGCCTTAACACTTTCAAGAATCATTGTGCTCTACATCTCATGCATTTAAAGAGCCTTGATCTTGTTCTCACACACACACCTCATTTGTTCTAATCACATAGATTAAACACTTGAGATACACTCGGTTATAGTTTTGGATTTGTTCTTCATAGTAAAGATTTTATTGTACTTTGTAATCTCTCAAATACTTAATATAAAATCTCTCTTAGAAATCCAAGACTAACCATCTGCAGCGGACGTAGATCGTTTATCGATTGAACCACTCCAAATAGCGTGTTCTTACTTTCGCAATTATATTTCTTGTGCTTACTAATTATTTATCTTTGTCTCGTTTGATCTTTATTTAGATATCCATTATTGTGAAATAGTGTTTGGAGTTAACATTGTCAAAACCTCACTTGTTTGTAAACCGCACGTACCAACTACTTTGTTAAAACCGCTTTACAAACCTCCTCTATCAAAACCACTTTGTAACTCTAAATATTCCGCCGTGCATTTTACACTATCACTTGCAGCCTATTATCAACCGCAAGAGGATTTTGTAAGCAAGAGGTTTAGTTTTTAAAAGAGGGCGAAAAATTTTAAATGCCTATTCACCCCCCTCTAGCCGTATTTTCACCCTTGTTGCCACCTGGGACCAACAAGTGGTATCGTGAGCTAACACATTTTAAAACCATCGTTTTTCAAGCTTAACAAATTGTGTGCCGATTCAATATGGCAACCTCAAAGACAATGACTACCGTTAACTATTCACACATTCCAATGTTGGACGAAGACCACTTTGACATCCGGAAGTGCCGAATGCTTATTCATTTGGAAACCATAGATGAAATGCCGGTGGAGCGCGTGATCAATGGCCCTCTAATTCCAATGAAGGCTAACACCGATGCAACCACCAATGCCGAAACTCCAGAGGTCAAAAAGCCAAAAGATGAGTGGTCGGATGAAGAGAAGAGATTAGTTGCCTTGGACAAAGAAGGCGAGGTTCATCATTTCGGAACCCTCCCCGTATCAACTCTACTGTAAAGTGATGTACCTCAAAACCGCAGCGTATGTGGGATGCCATAGAGAGCTACCTCGAAGGTGACGAAGAGTGCAAGGAAAACAAATTATACACCGTTGAAAGATCCTACAACAACTTCAACCGTAAAAATCCAACGAAACCTTGCGTCAAACCTACGATCGCTATGTCGAGGTAGTTAATGCTTGTAGATCTCTTGGTAAAACTTTAACCGATAAGGAAATCAATATGACTTTCCTATCTCGCTTTAGGTTCTAGATGGGTAAATAAGGCTACTCTCTAGAAGACTCCAAAGTATTGGGTACTTGGTCATTAAGTAACTTGTATGCCAATCTTAGAGTCTATGAACTTAAATTAAATCATATTGAAGAGATAGAAGGGAAAACCAAATCGCTTTCTATGTCCGTAGTGGAACATGAAGAGAAACCATCCACATCCAATCAAACCACCGATCCTTCCATATCAACCTCATCACTCATCGAGATGGATGATGATGATTTTGCCATGTTTGTGAAAAGATTCCAAAAATTTAGAAAATCCTCAAAACCTCTCACAAAATCATTTTCAAAAGGCAAACCTCCCCGCAACATTTTCTAGGGCCGAGATACAAAGAAGAA
Source organism: Adenophora triphylla var. japonica (assembly GCA_022495995.1). Lineage (NCBI taxonomy): Eukaryota > Viridiplantae > Streptophyta > Magnoliopsida > Asterales > Campanulaceae > Adenophora > Adenophora triphylla. The sequence continues at coordinate 34,698 of JAFEMH010007309.1, forward strand.
GAGTGACTTGGTTTGCTACAATTGTAGGAAAACCCTGGCCACTTTGCATCTCGAGTGTCCACAACCTAAATATGAATACATGAAAAAGAAAACTTTTCCTTCGAAATTTTCTCATCGTAAGGGAATGGTTGCCGAGGAGGAAGAGAATTCCAAGGAATTAGCAACTTGGATTGGAAACAGATTCTCGAGGATGGAAGTGATGATGAAACCGAAGAGGTTAACCTCTCGCTTAATTGCAGACGCTTCGATGACTCGCATTCGAATCATTTGAGTTGCATGATATGGAAGAAAAGGAGGTTTTTGCAAAACTTCCAAATTATAAATTGGATGATGATATTAAACTTACTCCTAGCATTAAGATAGGAAATTGTTCGTATTCACGTCCCATTTTCTCATCTAAAACCGCTCCACCTTCAAAAGCTATTCCAAAGAAAATTTTGAAAAAGGTGGTGGAAGAGGTTTCTCCCATGGAACATGAAAAGATGTTCAAGGAAGCTGAAATGGTGATCCATCAATTCTCTAATCTTAAGAAAGCCTTAAGCTTAGCTCATGATGAACTTAATTCCAGACAAGACGGAGAAAACCGTGATGAGGTCTGAAATTTCTAATCTTAAGGACCAAATCAAACAGATGACTCCTCTTGTCGATCAAAACCGCATCCTTGAAACTAAGGTTGCCGCACTTCAACTCAGAATGATGACTTGGTAACCCAAATCGACGATCGCCAAAAGATTATTGATTCGTGGCTCAAGTCTCAATCCACCAAGGATAAAATCTTGGACTTCCAAGTTCCTCCCGGAACTAAGGATGGTCTAGGGTTTGGATCTCGAGGAAGAGGAGAAGTGTGCATCCTCGAGTGAAAAGGATGAGGAATTTCCAGAACTAACTAAAGAAATTCCTAAGGGAAGCATGCTAAGGGAAAGGGTAAAGCAAGACAAGTAAATTATGTCTACCCTAAAGGAAAGCAATATGGGAAGAATTCTGTGTTGAAACCTAAGAATTCTGTGGAAGCACCTGAAGAGGAAATGGCTTATGGAATTGGTAGAATCCCTGCTACAACCTCTTCTCGGTGGAAAAGGCGGTTCGTTAACCTGTGTCTCGACCGCGCTCTTCTTCGACCGCTCCTCCCGCCTTCAAAAGCAAGAATAGCTGTTCCTGTGAAATACGTGGTCAAACCAAAGCCTGTTCCCTTTATATCACTCGGGAATGTTAGCTGGAACCGCACCTCCTAAACCGCTTCCTTGTCATAAACCGCATGGAACTCCTAAGAAGAGTCAGGAGTTAGTAAAATCTCATGATGCTTGTAGCTTTTATAAATGTTCTGTGTGTGATGGTTTAGGTCACAAGGCTGCAGAATGCCTTTTGCAGTTCACATCCAATGCCAGAAGAGCAAACCTCCTTCGTCAAACAGTGTGGGTCGTAAAGGGTTGCTAACTTCAGACCCAAGGAATAAAGGGGGACCTCGTTCTTAATGTTTACATTTCAGGTCCTCTCGCTTCATGGCCGGTCACTCCAAGGATAATGAATGGTATCTCGACATAGTGGCCGCCAAGACATATGACCGGAGATAGATCATTACTTGAAGATGTCGTTGAAGCAAGTGGTCCATCTCGTAACCTTTGGTGACAACAACAAAGGCAAGACCATTGGATATGGTGTTATAAGGAGAGGAAACCTAACTATTGAGAAGGTTTCTCTTGTCGATGGACTCAAACACAACCTCCTTTCAATTTCTCAATTTTGCGACAAAGGAATGCTTTGCAACTTCACGTCATCAAATTGCTTTATCAAAGATAGCATTTCCGGCGTCACCCTACTCACAGGGATTCGTAAGAGTAATATTTACATTATTGATCTAAATTCTGCATGTAGTATTACTAATCTCTCGTTTTGTAGCTAAGAATGTGAGCGAAAATAGTTGGCTATGGCACAAGAGGTTGAGCCACTTGAACTTCAAGTATCTTGCAAAGATTGGTAGGGAAAACCTCGTTCGTGGTTTACCCAAAGTGGCTGACCACCATCCAGAGAAATGCAAGCCGCATGCCAGCTTGGTAAGCCCGCGTCGTCTTTCACCAAAGAAGACCGCTCCTTCAACTTCAAGATGCTTACAACCGCTTCACATAGATTTGTTTGGACCCGTAACCACCGCCAAAAGATTGGAGGAAATAGATATACTTTAGTGGTGGTGGATGATTACTCAAGATATACGTGGGTTGAGAAATGATGATTTCCAAAGATGATCGCTATGAGATTCTCACCGCACTTTTTAGACGGCTCCAAACTCAAAAAGAAGATGACATCGTTAGTGTTCGATCGTATAATGGAATGTAATTTAAGAACAACGGTGTTGCTCAAGACATTGTGATGACCACGGGATTGATCACAATTTTTCCATCACGGTGTTCCACAACAAAATGGGGTTGTGGAAAGGAAGAATAGGACGTTGATTGAGGCCGGAAAGACAATGATATCTGAAGCGAAGCTACCTCAGCATTTTTGGGCCGAAGCAATCAATACCGCATGCTTCACTCGTAACCGCTCCCTCATCAACAAAACCTATAACAAGACTCCCTATGAGCTTTAGCGAGGAAGAACCCCCAACATTGCATTCTTCAAGATCTTTGGCCGCAAATGTTTTGTCCTCTACAACGGAAGAGAAAATAGAGGTAAATTCGGAGCCAAGGCCGACGAAGGTATTTTTGTTGGGTATTCTAAACATTCTAAAGCTTTTCGTGTTTTCAATAAAACTAGTTTAAAAATAGTAGAGTCTGTCCATGTTACTTTTGATGAGCATTCTCTCCTTGAGCCACATTTGGCTCCAAATGTTGCCGATGATTTTGTTGAGCATAATGAACCAGGTGAACCATCAAACCGCACCCGAACCTCAACCGCAAAATCCAAGCACCCTCAACCGAAATTCCCCAAAACCGCAATTTTGAAACCGCACCCGAAGAACCCTCTCCGCATGCAACCGCAAGGGAAGATGAAGTTGAGAATTCCCCTATCCAGCCTTATAGAACCTCTTCGTCAACTTACCTTCCATGACTTCATCAAGGATCTAACGATGTTCCAATTGAAGATCTTCAAGAAACCTCACCCAACCAGCACTTACCCCTGAGGTTCGTGAAGTCAACAGCCACCCTCACAAATGTGATTGGTGATCTGTTTTCCGGTGTTCAAACAAGGAGATCAAACTATGACGAGCATACTTCACTTTTGTCTCAAGTTGAACCCAAGAAGATTGATGAAGCACTCCAAGATTCCATTGGGTCGTTGCTATGCAAGAAGAACTCAACCAGCTTGAAAGATGCAAGGTCTCGGACTTTGGTGCCTAGACCTCGTGATCAAGGAGTGATAGGAACTAAGTGGGTATTTAGGAATAAGATGGATGAGAATGGAAGCATCACTAGGAATAAAGCAAGGTTGGTCGCACAAGGATATAGGCAAGAAGTTAAGGAATCGATTATGATGAAACATTTGCTCCAGCTTGCAAGATTGGAAGCTATCGTAATTTTCTTAGCCTACGCCTCTTTCAAGCATTTCAAGTTATATCAAATGGACGTAAAGAGTGCATTCCTCAACGGCGAACCGCAAGAGACCGTGTATGTTGCCCAACCTCCTAGATTTGAAGACTCCAAATTTCCCAATCATGTCTACAAACTCCAGAAAGCTTTGTATGGACTTAAGCAAGCTCCAAGGGCATGGTATGAGACTCTTTCTAAATTTTTACTAGAAAAAGGGATTTAAACGAGGTAAAATTGATACAACTCTTTTTATTGCCAAATATAATGAGCATACTTTACTTGTTCAAATATATGTTGATGATATTATTTTTGGTTCTACTAATGAGTTACTTTGTAAGCGTTTCGAAAAGCTAATGAAAAGCAAGTTTGAGATGAGCATGATGGGAGAATTAACATTCTTCCTCGGGCTTCAAATCAAGCAATGCGAAGAAGGTATTTTCCTCAGCCAAGCCAAATACACCAAGGAGTTGATAAAGAAGTTTGGATTAAAAAATGCTAAAGCATATGATACTCCTATGGCCACCGGCAATAAGCTAGATAAGGATCTCAAAGGTAAGAAAGTTGATCGACTTTATATCGAGGTATGATCGGCTCATTACTTTACTTAACCGCTAGTAGGCCCGATATCATGTTTAGTGTCTCGTGTATGTGCTCGCTACCAAGCGTATCCTAGAGAAGCACATCTTATTGCAGCCAAGCGTATAATCCGCTATTTATCCGGAACCACTAACCTTGGACTTTGGTATTCCAAAGATTCGAACTTCGATCTTGTAGGTTATTCAGATGCAGACATGCAAACTTGTACTATTGACAGAAAAGCACTAGTGGTACTTGTCATTTCCTTGGAAATAGACTAGTTGCTTGGGCCGCAAGAAGCAAGCTTCAGCCAGTGTCTACCACGTAGGCCGAGTATATTGCCGCTGTAGTTGTTGCCGTCAAATCCTTTCGATGAAGCAAGCAGCTGGTGGACTATGGAATCCATGAAGGGAATTGCCCTATCATGTGTGACAACACTTCAACAATTTCAGCCTCCAACAACCCTGTCATGCATTCCAAGACCCAGCATATTGATATCAAGTATCATTTCCTAAAAGACCATGTGGAGAAGAGGAATATCCATTTAGAGTATGTGGGGACAGATAATCAGATTGCTGACATCCTAACCAAGGCTCTTGACTCCAAGAGGTTTTCCTTCCTCAGAGGAGAAATGGGTATGCTTGAACTTAAATGATTCCATACTTTTGATTGACTAACTTGTGTGTTGAGTTTAGCCGTATCTCTTGTTGAAAATCTTGATATCAACCGCACCATTGTTGAACCGCGGTAATTCAAACCGCTTGAGTGGTCAACCGCCTATGTGGTCAACCGCGTATTATCAACCACGTACTTCCAACCGCGTATTACCAACCGCATAATGCTTCTGACCGCTTCATCTTCAACCGCCTTCAACATATGGTATTTTCAAAAACAATTTTAATCCTTTTCTTAGCTTTAAAGAAGCTAAGCGGTTTTAAAACTCTTTTCAACCGCACTGCCACGTGGACCCAAGGTAAGTTCTTTTATTTTTCATTTCAGTCCACATTTTGACATAAGGGCATTTTTGCAAATGTTTTCCCACGTTATTTCAAAATTTAAATGCATTTAATGCAAAGGAAACATTAGCATTTAAAGCTCTCTTGTCAGCCGTCATTGGTTAAAAAATAGGAGATGAAAGGGTGCAACAGAGGTAATGATTCAGTTTATGGGAAAATCAAACTGTCCTTTCAACTGCCCTAAACCTGAATTTTACCTATAAATAGCAGACAAGACAACAATTTCAACTCTTCCTACTCTGTCTTCTCTGCAAAAGTACTTTCTACCAACTCACTCTCTCTCTCCTCCATAAGCTTCATAATTTTTTTACTTTCTTCAATGGCTCCCAAGGCTCCCTTCTCTGATATGGTATGTGTTTCTTAACTATTTCTCTCTTTACTTCTGCAAATCATTCATGAATCCGCCATTATGAACCTTCAAAAGCTTCAAACCCTTAAATGCATTTTTGTTCATATCTACCTGTGATATGTTAATCATTTTGCATAATTTCAGTTGGGTTTTGCTCAGATTTGTTGTTAGATTCTTTATATGTAATTTATTTTACGATCAACCAATGATTTGAACACTGATTTTGGACTTTAAACTTTTCTCATTCGAAAACCCATTTGAGTGTTCTTGCTTTTTCATGATGATTCTGAGCAAAGTATGAATTTTTAAGGTTATATTGTTAATCTACTGCTCAATGTGATCATTTTGACATGTTATTTGTTGATTTTGGTGAACTTTTGTTGAATCTATGTTTTTAGTGTTCTAAGAAATTCTTCGTGTTCATCATGCCTTCACATGACTGTTCATATGCCATGTTAAAATTATCACATGTTTTGCTTCATTTGATTTTCACACATGTTTTTGTACTTAGAAATTTTTTCAATAAATTTTTATACACTATTTGTAAACATCAACCGCATGCCTTGATTGTTTGGAATTGCATTCATGAATACTTCTTGATTCCAACCGCATGTCCTCTTCAACCGCGTTCACATTGAAACCGCATGCAAACTATGAACCGCCTGTCATTTTGAAACCGCATGCCTATTAGCTATTTATGATGTTATTTTGAAACCGCATGCCTATTAGCTATTTATGATGTTATTTTGAAACCGCATGCTAAATTTGTTTGAGATATTACTTAGTATATAGGCTGGACACCATAACCTTCCTCTCCAAGCACCGCTTGCAGTGTGGGATAAACTTGGATTACAATGCCACGTACTAGTATAATCTCTTACATATTTTCTAAGTATTTTGTTGTATTCACAATTTACTTGTAGTTTGGAGTTCTCAATATTTTCAACCGCATCAATTGCCAACCGCATGGATGCCCAAACCGCTTGTGCATTGTGAATCACTTTTTGGATCTAAACCCTTTGTTTCATTTTGTAGGATCCTAAATTCTTTATTCCAGGCTATGAGATCAATGAGCCTGAGCTCCAAGGAGATGCTCTTGGTAGAGAGTTGATCAGAAGACTCACTACCTCTGGAATCCTCCCTATCTTCAACAAAGACCAATCTTATATCATTCCTTCCTTTGTGGATTAGTTCTACTCCTTCTGTGTTCTAGGAGACAGAGAATTATCGATGGCACCAAGATCAAATGCCCGGTTGGCGGTGTTGAAGGCTTCGATATATCCATTGATCATCCGGATATTAGAAGTACTTTTGGATTTCATGTTTCGGGATGCCCCATGGAGGTTGATCAGAAGTGTTGGATGCAACCGCTCTATCAACTATCAATCTGACCTCTCTCTCTGGTTATTACAAGAAGAAGGCAAGGAGGGAATTTGGTGAACTTATGAGCCACTTGGGCTATTTAGTAGGAATGTCTCGTATGTGGTAAGACCGGGCAACCACAACAACTTCACTACTCAAGAATGGACTTACCGTCGTGCCATTTATAATGGAATTAAGTTGAATTGGCCCAAGATTCTCGATGAAGGAAATGGCTAGTTCCATTGATGCTTATCAATCCAAAATCAAAAATGAACACCAGAGATGGAGACCATTCCTGCAGCTCCTAACCGCGTTGTTCACAAGCTATCAACACTTGGAGGATCTCGGACTCTCAACTCCCGAGTTATCGCACCAATGGGTGAAGGTGACTCCCTTGGAACCGTGGTTTGTCACAACTTCGTATACTCATTTGGAGATACCCAAGATAAATTTCTATATGATGCCGATACTCTCAACCCCAAGGAGTTCTATGTTGAAATGACTCCAAAGAACCGCGGTTACTGCTCTAGGAAAGGCAATCAAGAAGGCCTCTAGAAAGAAAAACATTGTCCTAGAACCGCAGGCCAAGAAGCCAAGGACCGCACCACCTCAACCGCGTGTTCAAACCGCAGGTGCTAGTCAAAGTGCTAAGCCTCAGAGAAATTTGTTTTGAGAGATGAGCCTATCGATGAGGAAGAAGAAGAGGATGCTTTGGAATTGCCCCTCTTATCAAGAAGGCAAAAGCGTGAAGATCAAGCACGCCAATCTCACAGAGGAAGATAAGGTTGCTTTTTATAAAGCAAAAATTGACAAGTTGGAAAGAAGGGCAGATTTGAGGAAGGCTGTCAAAGGAAAGAAACCATCTTCTGAACCGCTTGCTACTTCTCAACCGCAAGATCAAGTTCAACCTCCTGTTCAACCGCAACCCCAACCGCAACCTCCTCCTCAATCCCAACCGCTTCAAACTCCTCCAACCTCACCTATTCAAACCTCTTCCCCAATTCCTACTCAACACCTTTCTCCTTCCAAATCTCTTTCTCCCAAACCGCTCTCCCCCTCTCCACCTCCTAAAACTGCAACCGCTCAGGGGGAGAATCCCAGGAAGAGGAGATTCAAACAAATGGCCAAGAAAACAACTCCTCCAAAGAAACACTATCTTCACACCATTGCCAAATCCAACATCAAAATACCTGGTGAAACCTCCTCATACTTTGATAAATCCTCCTCCCAAACTAATTCAAATTCATCATCTCCTTCGAATTTCAAACCCCTCAAAATCAAGCCACCTCAAATCCCAAAGCCTTCACCGAATGGACATCCAAGCCATCACAGCCCAGCCCATTCAACCTCTAGACTTAGAACTCCAACTCCTTCACCACAAAATTCACCCTCACATCATTCATCCCCTCATATATCAAACCGCACCCATAAATCCCCTTCCAAATCACCTATCTCTTCCCCACATAAATCTCATTCAATTCATTCCAACCCAATCACTTCAAATCCTCCTACCACTTCTATACCTATCCAAACCGCCCCTACATCAACCACTCCCACTCAATCTACACCTTTATCAACCGCGCCAATTCCAACTACCTCTCTTTCAACCGCTCCTATGCCAACCGCCCCCATCCCAACCGCCCCCATCCCTACCGCCCCATCTACCCTACCTCCAACTCTACCCATCTCTACTCAAACCTCATCCCCTTATACAGTTCCTGCCTCACGCATTTTCCAAACCCTACTGTCACAAATACCTCAAACCGCTCCTCCTACCTATTCTGAACCGCCTCCTGCCTTCACCTTTATTCCTTCATCTTCAACCGCTCCTCCACCCTCTGACTACTCCCAAATCCTTTCCACCCTTAATCTTATTCAGTCCCAACTCCTCATAAACCAAGGCCACATTATCAAGCTGACCGCTTCTAATGCCTCACTTGAAGCTTCCAACCGCTCCCTTCAGAAGCTTGCTGAATCTCAATCCCATCTGATTGCCTCTCAAACCCTTCAAATGGCTGATCATAAGAACTCCCTAAAGAGTTTTGCTCGGAGACTTGATGCCATTAAGGGGGAGAAGGATCTAGCAAACATTGTCAAATCCTCACCGATTCTGCTTTGAAGGATTCAAGAAGGAGTTATCTCGAAGGTGTCATTCAAATTCAATCATTTGGAGATTCTGATCTCAAGGAAATGATTTCTCGCCTGCAACCTCCTCCAAAACCGCCTTTGATTCCCTCCAAGCTGAATTCCTTAAAACTGTCAATTCTCAACCGCCTTCTACTCAAGACTTTCAAACCGCCTTGAATGCGGTTGAAGCAAATATCCTCCTGGAAATTGATAATGTCAAAGAGAAGCTGGAGATCAAAACAAACTCCCTTGATGATGCCTTGATGGCCAAGCTGAATGAGGTCAAGGATGAATTCAATGACCGCCTTGAAAATATCAAGTTAGGATTCACCACCAAACTTGAAGCCACATCAATGAGCCGAAATCCTCCATCCAAGTGACTGAATCTTGATGAAATGACTGAAGCTATCTCTTCTCAGACCGCAGCAGTTCAGGGGGAGGTTCAAACTTTGTACAATTCTTTGAACTCCTCCTTTCACACCTTGATTGATGAGCTAACTGATCAAGTATCTGATAACTCCAAGGCAGTCTCTGATGCCAATCTCAAGATTGATTCTCAAGCAAATATCTTAGAGAGATTGGTGACCGCTCAAGGAAGGACCGCAGATGAGGTGAGAAGAATTAGAAAATCTCTGAAATCTGAAACCTCTGCATCAAATCTTGCAAGGAACCCGGAGATCAACCAACCGCAGCAGCAGCAGCAAGGTCAAGAACCGCATCAACCTTAAACCGCTTTTGCTCTGTATTTTTTTGGTAAACTCTTTTGTTTGTTGGACCGCACTCTCATTGTATTTTTTGTCCAACATTTTTTGTAACCCTGTAATTTTCTTTCATTCCTGTTTTGTAATCACTTGAGAAATTAATGGAAATTGCATCATGGTTCCAAAAACCTTGTTCATATCAAACTGCTTGTTTGTAGAACAATGAAACCTCTTATGGTTTTAAACCTCATTCAAATATTTTTCAACTTAAAATCATATTTTTTGAATTGAAGTTTAAACATTCAGTTTAAACCGCACTTTGAACTCAAACTCATATTTCTTAAGTGCACTGAATGCATTTCTCTACTTTCCATATTGTAAGTTTTTATCTCTTAGAAAGTATAGAAATCTATAGCTTAAGCTAAGTGTGTGCATTGACTTGGGACATGAATTACCATGTTAATTCTTATGGACATGTTTTTACCAAGTACAATGTTTGCTTTAGTTATAGTAGGTAATGGCATCAATCAAATAGGGGGAGATTGTTGGGTATGCATGTTTTAACCCTCCTATTTTTGTATTAGATTTGATTGATACCATAACCTCCTGTCTATTTTAAGGACTTTAGGACCCCATGTAATGAAGCTTAGACTTCAATTTTTAGTTAAGTCCATTTTATAGATTAGGTTAAATTTAGGCTTGAAGACTGGCACAAGACTCATTGAAATTGAGAGTTGCAGTTCAGAAGTTTCAAACCGCTCCTTCCAACCGCCCTAGCAAAACCGCCCTTAGCACTTGCTTGGTGAAATCTTATGTTTGAAACTACCCTTGAACTACTTCAGTGCAACCGCCTTATGATGAACCGCACCCTTGCAGTTCATTATCAACCGCACTATGCAACCTCACCGGAGTCATCAACCGCACTTGTCAAACCGCCTACCTGCAACCGCTCCAATGATTGAGACTTGAAGTGAACCACCTTTTGTCATTATAATCCACATCGGCAATATCCAATGTCAACCACCTTATCTTGTCACGTGATTCAAAGTCGAGAAGATCTGCAAGGATCTTAAAAGGTGACAGTGTCCAAACCTCATTGCTTGCCAGTGGAGCATTATCGCCTTTATTCTGCAACTACTGTACCAAAGGACAAAAGTGGTTGCTGTGGACCAATGAGAAAGCATCAAGTACTGTCCTTCAAACAGCTGTGTCCAACGGCTGCATTTTGGATGCTTGGGTATAAATACTCCTAATCTTCACCATTTGAAGCTTGCTTGAAAAAAATTAGAGAAATTGTCGTGTTCATAGAAGTTGAAGCTCGCCCGTAAATTGTTCAGTCCTTTGAATCTTCATCTTCATACTTCAAGAAATATTCCTAGCCCGTAAATCAAGCCTTAACACATTCAAGAATCATTGAGCTCTATATCTCACGATTTAAAGAGCCTTGATCTTGTTCTCACACACACACCTCATTTGTTCTAATCACATAGATTAAACACTTGAGATACACTCGGTTATAGTTTTGGATTTGTTCTTCATAGTAAAGATTTTATTGTAATTTGTAATCTCACAAATACTTAATATAAAATCTCTTAGAAATCCAAAACTAACCATCTTGGTAGTGGACGTAGATCGTTTATCGATTGAACCACTCCAAATAGCGTGTTCTTATTTTCTGCAATTATATTTCTTGTGCTTACTAATTATTTATCTTTGTCTCTGTTTGATCTTTATTTAGATATCCATTATTGTGAAATAGTGTTTGGAGTTAACAGTGTCAAAACCTCACTTGTTTGTAAACCGCACGTACCAACTACTTTATTAAAACCGCTTTACAAACCTCCTCTATCAAAACCGCTTTGTAACTCTAAATATTCCGCTGTGCATTTTACATCTTCACTTGCAGTTCCTTATTCACTGCAAGAGGTTTTATAAGCAAGAGGTTTAATTTTTATTAGAGGGCGAAAAATTTAAAACAGCTATTCATCCCCCCCTCTAGCTGTATTTTCACCCTTGTTGCCACCTTTGGGACCAACAGCCCAGAAATCTTCAAATGTGGGCGTAATCTCGTTGTACGAAAAGCTGTACACGTGCCTCCTTACGTCCCAGAAGCGAGCCGCAGCTCTCAAGAGATCCCAATCCGGCATGAGCTCCTTCAAATCCCAAACCGCTTTCATCCCATAACAGCCCTCGAAAAAACCCTTGCTTTGCCTCGTGTGGTGCCGTACCCACGACTGGAAACTATCCAAATATCGCTCTTGCATCTGAGACGATAACCTGGGAAATGGAGCCATGAAAAACAAAGGAAACCTCCAACAATTCAAAGGGAAAATCAGCTTTTGATCAGAAGCAAACGTAATGTTTTCAAAATTGCAAAAACTGGACTGCAATTTAAAACAAACTGGAACTGAATCCCAGTCTAGCCAGACTGTTTTTCAGGTTAACTTGGTCAACTCTGCAGCCAGCTGCCTCAAAACTCAGGAACATTTTCAAACAGCCTCCTGTTCAAGCCTTGCCTAAATTCCATGCATCCGTATAACTAATCAACCACTGTCAACACCACATCCGCCCTGGGCTCGTGCAACAGTGCAATTAATTAAATAACAGTGCATATAGACATAAATTTTGACCAGTTCAAATTTTATGCATGTTCCATTATTATTTATTTTTGATCAACCTACTTGCTTATTTGCCAAAAATGAAGGAAGGTAATCACTAAATAAATATTCAAAGTACAAAGATTCGCCTCACATGCCCTTTCAAGTACAAATCAAATTATTTGGACAATACACCTAATTGTCTAAAAAAAGGGGACTACTCAGAGTCTTGCTCATCATCCGAGTACTCATAATACTGCCCCGCCGCAGTCGGATCCACAGAGGACAGGTAAACTCCAAATTCCTCAAGGCGGGAATACGAGAAATGTCGCCTCTGCGCATGTGTCCCCGAGGACTCTCCTCGCTTGTGTCCCGAATACGAAGAGTGACGAGCTCCGAACCCCGTCGTCTCGCCAGAGAACTGGCCGAACCCCTGCATAAAATTTTCCCCACCACTCGTGGAGGCAGACGAGTCTCTCGCTGCAGACGGCCTAGACAGCATCGGCTCATGCACAGCCGCGCTCCTCCGGGAACTACATCATAGGAACTCTATGAGTCTCCTGGCTGAAATAGCCCGGATCCGAGCAGGCTTCGCAGCCCCGGCATCTGGCAATCTTTCGCGTTGGAGCGGTTTGTTCTCGCCGTTTTGCTTTCGCATTTTGTAGAGTCGCCACGCCGTTTTTATTAAGCCCAAAACATTGAAAAAGGGCATCAGTTTAAAGATAATTTTAAACTGTTTTTGTGTGATGAGATTTTGAGTTCGGAGGTCAGATGACTCCTCGGGAAGAGAATATTAGAATATTAGAGCTCACCCGAGTCGCCTCGTAAAATGAGTCTTTCGGATACCCCTAATATCCTTTAAATGTTGTGTGTGTGTGTATGTGTGTGCTTTTTTAAAAATGCATGCTGTATCGGATGTCTACATTGTATGCTATGTATGGAAATGTATTGAAATAGTGCAGGAAGGAAGCCTTACCAATGTTGGTTTGTGTCTGTATTCCGCTGGGGAATAGTGTTTGAGGTCGGAGTAGCGTCCCGGTGCGGATCGGGATTGCTTCGGGAGATGCCGGTTGTCTGCGGACAGAGTTTCGGCGTGAGTTGATGTTGCAGGCTGCATTCGGGCAGAGGTTCGGCGTGCGTGGGGATCGTCGGGATCACTCGAGCAGAGGTTCGGCGTGCGTTGTGGTGGCAGGAGTCACTCGGGCAGAGTTTCGGCGTGGTTTGGGATCATCGGTTTGACTCGGAAAGAGCCGGGACACCGTGGAAAGACCAGGCAAGGCCTCGGAGTACCACGAGGGGCCTCAGAGTACCTCGAGAGTGCCTCGGGGCAGCGCGGGAGCGTCTCGGGAGCGCTCGGGGAGGCTTCGGAGCACCACGAGGGGGCTCGGAAGGCCTCGGAAGGATCCGAAAGGGGCCGGGAATGCCTCGAGAGGACTTAGAGGGGAGCCAGAAGGCTAAGGGAGGAAGAGAGAAGAGGGAGGTGTGTCTGAAAATGGGAGGGGGAGCCCTCTATTTATAGTAGGAAAAAATTGCAAAGAGGTCCGTACGGACCTCCCTGGTTATCCAGAATTTTGGTTTTCCTTGATTTGAGGGAATATGTGATGATGGTGAATATTATGTAATTATGGTGTTCCCTATGCAATAAGGTCCGTACAGACTATCTTGCATGCAAAGAGGTCCGTACGGACCAACTAAGCATGAGGGTAATCATTTTCCCCGGGATTTGAGGGAATATTGTGGACTTTAAGAAGATTCAGTAATTATTAAAGCAAAGAGGTCCGTACGGACCATTATTGCTTTTCCAATTTCCTGAAAATTCCCGAAAGGTCCTTTTGTCCCTTTTTATCCCAGAAAGGCTCCTCCCTTGGTTTGGTTGGGGGTTTAGAGAGGGTTTTGAGTGAGAGGGGTCATCGAGACTGTGTTGATGAGTCTGCGGTGTTTCCCGTGTGTTTGAAAGGGGTGTGATCCAGATTGGGGTACTTACAGAAGCCCCTCGACGACGTCACTTATGAAAGAAGTGGGGTCGCCGATAAGATAAGGGTCCTAATCTGGATCGCGTGCTGGGAGATAAAGTGACCGGGGAGGTCAGTGTGAGGACGTGGTGGTGTCCTATTGTGTGACCGCTTAGGTCAGTAGGCTGGACCCTGTGATAGGATTCCTACGTATCCCTGGCGGGAATCAAGCCTGGTCGTAGTTCGGGTGTGGGGTGAGTGTTTTGTGAATGCGGGCGTGGTGGTGCCCTGAAGTGTTGTGTGACCGCCGAGGTCAATGGTAAGGACGTGGTGGTGTCCTGGGTGACCGCATAGGTCGATGGCTGGACCCTGTGATAGGATTCCTACGTATCCCTGGCGGGAATCAAGCCTGGTCGTAGTTCAGAGGTCGTGAAATCTGTGAGTGCGGGCGTGGTGGTGCCCTGAAGTGTTGTGTGACCGCCGAGGTCAGTGGTGAGGACGTGGTGGTGTCCTGGGTGACCGCATAGGTCGATTGTGAGGACGTGGTGGTGTCCTGGGATGTGGTGACCGCCGAGGTCAATTGTGAGGACGTGGTGGTGTCCTGAGATGGAAATTTTACGATTTTCCTAATCGGGTGGTTTAAGGCCTTCCGGGCCGGAGATAGTGATTTGGGAGGTTTATATGGTCTTCCGGACCGAGTGGTTTAAAGCCTTCCGGGCTGGGGATAGCGTGAGGACTTGAATCGCTTTCTCGAATGTGGTGGTCGCCACGCGTGAGGACTTTGAATCGTCTTCTGGCGGCGGTTTTGGTGCCACGCGGGAGGACTTTGAATCGTCTTCTGGCGGCGGTTGGTGCCACGGCGGAGGACTTTGAATCGTCTTCAGCGGCGGTTGGTGCCACGCCTATGCGAGGACTTTGAATCGTCTTCTGGCGGCGGTTGATGTTATGCGCGAGGACTTTGAATCGTCTTCTAGCCGCAGTTGATGTTATGCGCGAGGACTTTGAATCGTCTTCTAGCCGCAATTGATGTTATGCGCGAGACTTTGAATTGTCTTCTAGCCGCGATTGATGTTATGCGCGAGGACTTTGAATCGTCTTCTAGCCGCAGTTGATGTTATGCGCGAGGACTTTGAATCGTCTTCTAGCCGCAGTTGATGTTATGCGCGAGGACTTTGAATCGTCTTCTGGCGGCGGTTGGTGCCACGCTGGAGGACTTTGAATCGTCTTCTGGCGGCGGTGGTGGAGGCATGGCTGCCTTGAGCTTCGAGAGGTTTAGATGTCTCGTGCTTTGTCCGCTGGGGAGAAGGTTGGACTTACAATGGCTGCCGGTGTTCATCCGTTGGGGATTTATCGTGGCCTTGTAGGGGCTTGCAAGGATTCCCTTTTTTTTGACTTGCTGGGGAAGGAGCTCGGGCTTACTTTGATGGCCGGTGCTTGTGTTGTCGATGAGTGGGCAAGGATGTTGGCTAGTGATTGCTTCACCATTTGGCGTTTTGGAGGCATTTCGTGCCTTGGGATTTGTACTCGGAGGTGTTGACTCCTTCTTGCGCTTGTTTTGCTGTTGAGTGGGCAAGGATGATGGCTGGTGCTGGGGATATGCAGTCTTGACTTCCCTTTGACTTGTTGGGGGAGGAGCTCGGGCTTACTTTGATGGCCGGTGCTTGCGTTGCCGTTGAAGTGGGCTAGGTTCGAGCTTACAACCGATTTGCCCGCTGTGCTTGAATTGCTGGGGATGCATGACCTTGTAGGGGCCCTTTCTGCTGAGAAGATGACTTCGGACCTCCTTTGAGGGCCAGTGGTTGAGTTGCCGTTGAGCGTTTTGGAGGCGTCTTGTGCCTTGATATTCGTGCTGGGAGGTGTTGGCTCCTTCTGGAATTGCCGTCGGGCGTTTTGGAGGCGTCTCGTGCCTTGATATTCGTACTGGGAGGTGTTGGCTCCTTCTTGAATTGCCGTTGAGTGGGCGAGGACCGGTCTTACACTGACGGCCGGGGATTGAATTGCCGTTGGAGTGGGCGAGGACCGGTCTTACACTGACGGCCGGGGATTGAATTGCCGTTGGAGTGGGCGAGGACCGGTCTTACACAACGAGCCGGGATCAATTGGTGCCGTTGAAGTGGGCGAGGACCGGTCTTATGCTGACGGCCGGGGATTGAATTGCCGTTGAAGTGGGCGAGGACCGGTCTTACGTTGACGGCCGGGGATTGAATTGCCGTTGAAGTGGGCGAGGACCGGTCTTACGTTGACGGCCGGTGGTTGAATTTGAAGGGTTAGGGACCATTCTGCACTTGGATTTGCTGGAAAAGGCCTTAGGACAGCCAGGGGCAAAGATTATAAGGGCAGGAAAGTAATTTGGCCACCCCTTGCAAAGAGGTCCGTACGGACCAACCTGCAAAGAGGTCCGTACGGACCAATGTTGAAATTTACAGTTCCCAGGTTTTGACTGGGTTTAAAACCGAGGCATCCCCTTCATTTCCCATTTCCAGTTCGTGAACCAGGCGAGAGAGAGAGAGAAAAAATCCTCCATTGTTAACCAAAATCAACAATTTTTTTTTTGCTTGAATTGCTTGCCATGGCTGAAGGATCTCGAAGGAGTCGTCGTCAACGCAGTCAAGAGGTGGTCGAGCAACGGATGGAGCTTCAAAGAAATTGGATCTCGTTCGTTCCATCTTCGAAGAACCCGGATGTCTTGTATCCGAATCCGGAGGTGCACAATCGTCGTTCTAGGAACGTCGGGGAGGTAAGAAATCCGTTCCGTTTTGATTCCCTGCTCGAATTTTTGAATGCTAGAACTAGGTTTTAGTTTTTCGCATTTTTGAATTTTTGTTATTTTTTTATGCCTTTTGCGAAATTCTTGATGAATTGTTGAAAATGGACATGTAAAAATTGTGGGTATGTGTATTTTGTGCAGAAATGTGTAGATTAGCTTTTATTTGTGAAAATAAAGTGCCTCTCTAGTGAAATGCATGCTTTGGTGTTTTGTACCGTATGCTATTTATGTATGTACATTATGAGAAAAGTTTGTCATGTAGTGACAAATCTTGTGAAAAAATGTGACATGTGCCGTGTTTTGTGACGGGTTTTGTCTGAAAGTGTGTACCGTGTAGGGACGGATTTTTTGAAAAATGTGTTATGCATATGTGTCGTGCCGTGTGTGCCATGTTTTTGGGTGACGGACTTTGTGGGGAAAATATGTGCAATATGTGCCGTGTTTTTGTGACGGGTTATATGTGCCTTTGCCGTGTTGGGACGGACTTTTTTTTTTTTTTGAAAATGTGTACAGTGTGTGCCGTGTTTTTGTGACGGACTGCATGGGAAAAATTATATGGATAATGTATGTGAAAATTATGTGCAATGTGTGCCGTGTTTTGTGACGGGTTATTTTCATGGCTTTCCGTGTTGGGACGGACTTTTGTGCCTTTTGTTTTATATTAAGTACTGTGATTGACGTACCTTTGCTGTGTTTACCTGCAGGAGGCGGGGCTTATGGCCGGGAAGGCCAAGAGGATGAAGA
Source organism: Adenophora triphylla var. japonica (assembly GCA_022495995.1). Classification (NCBI taxonomy): domain Eukaryota; kingdom Viridiplantae; phylum Streptophyta; class Magnoliopsida; order Asterales; family Campanulaceae; genus Adenophora; species Adenophora triphylla. The sequence goes on from JAFEMH010007309.1 coordinate 52,413, forward strand.
CTCGGGGATCGCTCGAGGCTGTTGTTGAGCTGTGGCAGCGGATGCCCGATATTTCCGTGGATGGTAGGCCGAGTCCCAGGAGGCTGGTTTACGCTTCTGGCCTGGGGGTGTTCGTTGAGAACCTGGCTGGGGTTTCTGACACGAGGAAGAACAAGAGCGTCTTCCTTGGCCTTTCTGAGTACTGGTGGGATACCACCCACACCTTCCATCTGAGCTGGGGAGAGGTGACGCCGACCGACTTTGCTGCGATTACCGGGCTTTCCTTCAAAGGAGGGCCGGTACGGTGGAGAGATATGATCTCCGATGTTGTGTTGACCGAGCTGCTGGGCTTTGAGCCTCGTCCTCGCAGGGGCCTGGGGATGCTATATAGCGACGTGGAGCTGAAGATCACGGCCAGTATTGGGGCCTATGTCCGGGGTACCGGCCAGGTGACGGCGGAGCAGCTGGCGCGCTCCTTTTTGTGGTATGCACTTTCCGAGACCTTGTTCTCGAACCATGCGACTGCGGCTCCCTTTGCTCTGTTGGAGAGCTTGATTGATCTGGATAAGTCTCGTGATATTGCTTGGGGCGAGGCAGCTTGGCCGAGCTCTACTTCTCTTTGGACCGGTTTAGCCGGGTGTGGCCGCCATTGGCCTGTTTTGACTTTGCTTTGGAGGTATGAGTTTATTGCTGTTTTTGATTTAGCAACTTGTCGTTTCTCCGCTTTCTTTTGCACTGAGCCTTTTCTGTTTTTGTCACAGGTGTGGTTCTACGAGATTTTTCGGTGTTTCCGTGGGATAGAGATCCTGGGGCATTCTTTGCGCGCACTGCTATCTTTGAGAGCCGTGGGGCTCATGCGGCGAGGAAGAGGAGGACCAGCAGGGGGAAGCTCACCATCGCCTACGGGGATGTGCAAGGTGAGCGTCTAGAGAGGGGGTAGCCCTGGGAGGGGTTTGTTTTGTTCCCGTGGGCTCGGTATGAGGGGGATGAGTTTGAGGGGGCTCCCGAGGTGACAGCGCAGCGAAGATGCTGCGGGGCTTGACTGCGACGTCATGTACCTGGGGGAGCGGGTCTTCTGGCAACATGGCCCCGGTGTGCTTCCCGTGGCTCCGAGGGACCCTCCCTTTGGGTTGCTTGATTCCCGGGACATGGACGTGCTCGATTTTGAGAGGTACCTTGGCGGTGTGGGCGCCGAGGAGTTCATCTTGTATGGAGAGGAGTACGGGGCCTTCGTGAGGAGGAAGCTGAGGACGCCGCAGTGCAGCGAGCGAGAGAGAGGCCGGCCCGCAGCTCCCCTGTGAGGTTCCGATGCCGGGGCCGGATTTCACGTATGTCCGCGGGGACGGATCGAGGAGGAGGGTGTCTCGTACCTGCCGTCCCGAGCAGGCTCCCGCCGCATACAGAGTGGATCCCGATAGATCGGTGAGTGTGCTGACTCTTTTCCATCTTGGCATCTTTTTCTGTATTTTTCTCTTTTTGTTGTTGAGTATAACTGTATTGCTGAGCGTTTCCTTGGCTGCTTGTTGGTGCAGGTCCCGGGGAGAGCCTATGATATGCTGACTCGCCGTTATGTGGCGATGAGGTCGTTTGCGAAGAAGATGGCGTCGAAGATGTCTTGCCGGTCTTCGCGACGCGTGCCGGCGTACGAGCCTATGCCTTCGAGGCATTCTGTAGACGTTCCTCCGCCGAGAGCCGAGCCGGAGCCGCAGCAGGAGGGACCTTCGAGGGGGCGGCATAGCATGGATGCCGGGACGTCTTCGGGAGCTCCGAGGCAGCAGCCCTTTTATCAGTTCTTCCCTCCTCAGGATGCACAGGGCGAGGGTCCGTCAGAGCCTTCCTTCTTCGATCCTTTCGCCGGATTTGATCCTTCGGATTATTTTGAGTGGCAGCCTCCGGCGGGGGCTCGGTACTCTGATGACGAGGACGTGACGGGCGAGTTCACAGGGATGCCCGACTTCTCTCTGGAGGACCTCGGCGAGGATGATGATGATGCTGAAGAGTCGGATTAGGGTCCATTTGCTTTCCCTCTTTCCATATCTTCTCTTTTTTTTTTTTTGTTTAGCAACAGACATTTGATATTCCTGTAATAAAACACTCATATTTGCACGGCAAACAGCATTTTATTTTAAGATGTAATGTCATTTTTGTGATTCCCGGGATTTGTCCTAGAAATGGTTGCTATTATTATTATATTTTTGTGCATGCCACGTGAGCTGAGAGTGCGTTTGTGGGTAGTGTATGTTTGCCGGGAATGGCTTTGGCCAGTGTTTGGGCAGTTTGGAGCAAGGTCCTGCTGAGGACAGTGGTTGTTGTACTGTTTGCTGGGGAAAATGGGTTCTTTTTGCAAGGAGGTCCGTACGGACATACTTAGCATGCAAAGAGGTCCGTACGGACCAACCTTGCTTTTGGGAAGGACATAAATGCTTTCCAGTGTCTGGTTCTTCCCCATTTCCCCATTTTCAGCCATTTACAAGCTTTCTTCCCCATTTTCTCTAGGAACCTCCATTTTTGCCATGGATTCTTCGTATGTTCCTAGAATTTTGCCGAGGCTTTCGCAGGAGAGGCAAGCACACTTCCTTGAGCAGCTGAAAACGTGGATGCGGCGCCGTATGAGGCATCGTAGACGGGCTTTGAGGTAAGGTTTCGTCTTTGCTCGATTTGGTCTTTTAAGGAGTTGGTTCCCGATTGGGATTTGTTGCGGCCGCCGCGAAGTTCTGGGATGTTAGGAGGCATGTGTACTGTTTCTCCTATAATGAAATGGTGCCCACTTTTGAGGATTTTCGGGCTTTGATGGGGGGACCGGAGGTGGAGGCCATCTCGCTTCCTTTGATTGGTGGTGCTGCTGTGAGCGTGAAGCTTGCAGGCTTTCTTCGTACTTCGTTGGAAGAAGTGCAGGGTATGATCCTTGATTCGGGTCATATCGACATTTCTGAGTTGCCGGGGCGGTTCATGGTTGATGATGAGAGTGACGTCTCTTGGGATGCATTCGCCTTGTTCACGATAGCGACGCTCTTCATGGTCAGCTCCCTTGGCATTTGTGATGGCGCTTTGCTAGATGTGGTAGGGCACTGCAGGGCTGGAGAGGATATTGTCCCGTTGGTGCTGGGGGAGACTCTTCATGGTATTGACCGTCTGGCGACTGGGGATCGTTTCATGAGAGGGGGAAGCCCCGCTTTGCTCACCTTGTGGCTGCGAGAGAGACTTCAGGCCATGCCCGAGGCTCTGACGTCGTTTAGCCCGTGGTCATTTGCTCAGGGACCTCTTGTGTTGGATATGGATCGAGTCCGCCTGGGATAGATGGATGGCACAGCTTGGACGTACGCATCGATCCGCTCGGTGGGTTCCGCACCGGAGGATTGAGACTAGGAGGATCTTGCAGAAGGGTCCTACGTTGTCGAGTTCCAGGTTTGTCTTGGTCCTCCTTCTATATTTCGTCGCTTGTTTCCCGGCAGCTTGGGATGAAGCAGAGCCTTTCTTGGGCCGGGACGACCTTGCTACCGCGGATGTAGTTCCTCTTTGTATGGCGGCTCCGTGTGCTTTCTTGTATTTTACGAGGGTATGGAAGTATTCCGCTTCCCTCCCGTGGTACTCCTTAGACGTCGGGGAATGTCATATTGACGACTCGGCACCCGGCCCGTATGAGCGGCGTGTTGGGCAATACCAAGTGGTCTTGGAGAGCGTGTAGCGATTCTGGGACCCGGTTGCCGTAGTAGCTATTGCCTTAGGAGTGCCGAAGCCTGGTCTGACCCTTTGGATGTGACGGGAGACACTTTGTTTGACTACGAGACTAGAGTTGACCTACCGACAGGAGAGGTCCTCTTTTACGACTCGCAGGAGGAGATCCGAGCCGAAGCACGGGCGAATGAAGCCCCGAGAGCTACCGGATTGTTTGACTCTACGGGGAGGACCCCCCGAGAGCTTTGACACGAGAGACGCAGAGTTGGTTCACGTGGAGCGAAAGAAGACTCGCCGGGGACGAGGGAAGAAAGGAAAGAATGGCGAGGGGACAAGCGCAGATGGCACGGAATGACCTCCTAGGTATCCATTCATTGCATTGCAAACACATTATTAGTTAAATGTATTAAGCTGTCTTTTAGCATGTTGTGAACTTGAGAGTAGACCGTGCTTGAACTCATCAAGAAATGTTGTAACCGTTAGTGATTTGTGATTTACTTTTAAAGCTTTGTCGAGACGCAAGATCTCTTGTTTGCCTTTGCTTTTGTTGTGCACTTTGTCGGCGTCCGTCCTTGAACTTTTCTTTTGCATTTGCGGGCTGAAGCAGTCTGGGCCATGACGGCAATCCCTTTTTCTTAGGCTTTGTGCTTGGCTGAGAGGTTGAATGATCTCTTGACAAGTCGTTTTGACGGTCTTTTCCGCAGCTTCCTTGCCTCTTGTTGGCGTCGGGCTCTTGACCTCTTTTTGCAGCTTTTGTTTGAGCTTCTTTTATATTTTGTGAGCCCTTGCTCGAGCTCTCTTTTTTTATTTTTATTTTTTTGTGAGCCCTTGCTCGAGCTCCTTTTTTTTGTGAGCCCTTGCTCGAGTTCTCTTTTTTTATTGAAGCGCGTGAGGGCGAAGACAAGCCCCTGGCTTGGAAGCAGACATGAGTCAGTCGTTTGATGCTGAGTGACCCTCGGATGTCCTTTGATGTTGCCGCCGTCGTTTGACTTGGTCAAGGTGACTGTTCGGGCGTGTTTCTTGAAAAGTGCGTAGCTTGATGGAGGTCTTGATTGACATTCAAACTTTTGACTTTTTTGTGTATTTTTAGACCGGACCAATTAAGGTTGCCTACGTTCTCCCGGACTAGAGGGCTCAGGTCTGCGTAGTTCGACACTACATGAAGTGCCAAGAGATGCACAGCTGTTCTTCTTCAGGCGAAGTATCTGCGAAGTTTGCTTCCGTTGACTGGATTCATGAAGGGATTGCCGTCTAGGTCTGTCAGCTTCATGGCGCCTCCGGAGAAGATCTTTTGAACTACGAAAGGGCCGATCCATGTGGGTTCCCATTTTCCCAATGGGTTGGTTCGAGTGGGAGGCTTTTCTTTGAGTACAAGGTCGCCTTCCCTGATGTCTCGGGATTTGACTTTCTTGTCGAAAGCTCTAGCCATCATGCTTTGATAGGCTCGGACGTGTTCCATGGCCTTTAGTCATCGCTCGTCTAGCAGAGCCAATTCGTCATGTCGGCTTCGGAGCCATTCGACTTCGTTGATGTCATTTTCCAGCAGCACTCGGAGTGAGGGAATTTCTAGCTCGATGGGAAGGACTGCTTCCATCCCGTATGTCAGGGCAAATGGGGTTTCTCCCGTGGCCGTTCGACTGATGTGCGGTAGCCCCAAAGTGCAAGGTGCAGCTTCTCGGGCCAATCTCGTCCTCGGGTGGTCATTTTCTGATGATCCGTTCGAGGGTTTTGTTGTCGCTTCCACGGCACCGTTTGTTTGTGGCCGGTAGGGAGAAGACTTGTGGCATGTGATCTTGAATTCAGCCAGCCTCCGTCGAATTCCCCTTCGAAGTGTGAACCATTGTCTGATATGACCTCATTTGGGATGCCGTATCGGCAGATGATGTTTTCCTTGAGGAAATGCGCGACCTTCTTGGAGGTGAGTACTTTGTAGGACTTGGCTTCGACCCATTTGTTGAAGTAGGCGATGGCTACTAAGATGAACTCGTGGCCGTTCTTTGGCGGAGCGATTTTCCCGATGACGTCAATTCCCCAAGTGGCAAATGGCCAAGGTGTAGTCATGCAGTAGAGATCGTGAGGAGGTAGATGATTGAGGTTGGAGAACCGTTGGCACTTGTCGCAGCTTCGGACAAAGTGGATGCAATCTGCCTCCATGGAGATCCAAGAGTAGCCCATCCCGAGAATGATTTGCATCGTGGCTCGGCGTTCATGTGGGGACCGCAAGCCCCATTGTGGACTTCGTTCATGAACTTGTTTGCTTCTTCTTGGCTGATGCAGCGTAGGAGTGGCCCATGGTAGCGTTTCTTGTATAGCATGTCCCCGAGGATGACGAAGTGAGAGGCAAGACGTTTCAGGGCCATGGCGCTCTTGGTTTTGACCCCTCCTGTGTGTGGGTCTTCCTTGTTCATGAAGGTGGTTTCCCCGCTCTTGAGGTATTGGAAAATCTGGTGTGTGCTGGAAATGGCATCGGACTTGCGTCTCTTTGGCTCTTCAGCAATCTTGCAAATCGTTGTGATTAAAACCTTCTCGGCAGCTTGGGCCCGGTTTTTCTCTCGTTTGACAACATGCTTAAATGTTTGCTTGATGCATTTATTTAATTAATGTGTTTGCCTTTTGTATAGATGAATTGTTATTAACTTGTTTTGATTAGTTAATATCATCATTTGTTAAAGATGCAATGAGAGGATACTCGGAAAGATCGAAGCATTCATTAAGAGCATACGGGAATACATTATTGGCAATGAGTTCGTAATCTTCTGGCGTGAGGCCATCAGATGACTCGAGAGACTCAAATTCAAAGCTAATGGACTCAGGATGAGTTTTGACACTAGACTCTAGGACTCGAGGGGTCAGACCAAGTTGTTCGATCATGTCCTTTTTGCTGGCAGTGGGTCCGGAGAAGGTGGCCCAGTTATTGAGTGGCAATGAGCTTGATAGGAGATGGGGCTTGAAGGGTTTTATGTCACCGTTCCCGATCATTGCTATCACAGAGTTATCAGAAACAAAATCGATTAGATCTGGCATCTCGATTTCTTCTTTGAAGAGCAGGTGGAGCAGTGGCTCGTCCCAAGCATCGTCTGCGGAGTCTTTTGCTTTTGTCTTGGGCATTACTAGCTCGAATGCAGACTCGTCCCGCTTGTTGAGGGCAGGAGTGTTGACAGAGAGTTTTTCGAATTCTTCCGCCAAAGAGATAGTTTTTCCGAACCAAAATTCATTGTGAATAGTGGTGGTTGTGGATCCCGGCAGGGGCGACGTGTCGAGAAATGCTCTTCGGACGGGATTTGGCTTGAGGCCTCTGAATCTTGCCAGGTTCTGCTGGAGCTTGTCCATGGTTGTAGGCCAGCTTTGTTTGGCGCTGATCAGCTCTGTTCCATTTCCTGGATCTTCTTCCAAGTTGCCGGCCTTCTTTGTGAAGTACTTGGTCATGTCGAAGCTGTAAGGACGAAGATCGGAGATGGCGTGCAAGCCTCTTTTGTTATCTGTGGAGCGTTTTCGTGCAGCTCGCTTGTCCTCCGCAATGTGTTCGGGAGTAGGGGAGTATCCCAGGCCGTGCAGGGTATTCTGTTCTTTGATATTGATGATCTGTTGAGTGCCCTGATGGCGTTTTCCCAAACCGAGCCCCGGGATGTAGTTCATGTGCTTCATCATTTTCATCGGGGGAGGGATCTTGTCCCAAATCAAAGGCAGGTCTATGTGGCACACTTGGGCCTTTGGGCTTTCGATGGTGAACCCTGTTAGCATCATGCCATCATCGTCGGGTTTGATTTCTAAGACCGGGACGCCATTTGTTTCGGTCCTTTCGTTGACTACGCTATCACCGTAGATGATGGTAAGATCTGTTCCTTGGACGAACTTTACGCACTGATGGAGAGTGGATGCCACCCCATTGATCTGGTGTAGCCAAGGGCGTCCCAAAATGGCAGTGAATGTGATCGGGATGTCGATGACTTGGAAATCCGTCGGGACCATTTGTTTTCCGAACCACAAGTTCAAAGTGGCTATTCCCAAGACTGGGCGGGACGTTGAGTCGTATGCCTTGATTGCCTGAGTCGAGGGTTTTAGATCAGTTGCTTTGATCCCTAGCAAGTCCATCATTTTGGCTGGAAGGACGTTCATGGATGATCCCCCATCTACCAAGACCCGTGGGAGACGACGCTCGTCCAGTTGAACTGTTATGTAGAGAGGCTCATTGTGGTCAGCCCCAAATTTTGGAAGGTCGAGCTCTGTGAAAGTGATGATATTGCTGTAATTGACGTTGCCAATCATCTGAACTGCTTCATCAGGTGTCACTGTGATGGGAACCATGGTCTGGGCCAGGCTTTCTTCCAACTTGAGCTTGTGCGGGTAAGATGAAGTGAGTAAGGACCAGAGTGAGATGTTAGCCTGAGTGCGCTTGAGCTGTGTCAAGACAGGATCTTCAGCCTTTGGGTCCAAGGTTTCAGCTTCTTTGGCGTAAGGCCCCTTTTCAGTTCGTGGCTCAGGTGTGGCTGGCCTTTTGTCTGTCCGTGGAGGATTCACTGGGATTTGACCGGAACGTGTCAGAACATTCACCTCTGGACTTATGGTTTTGCTTGTCTCTCCCGTTAACGTAGTGGGAGGAGCCTGATTGGCATAAGGCCAGACTGCGCATTTCAATTCGTTCACCGTCATAGCCTTTCTTGAAGCATCAATAGTGGCTTTGAGATCTTCCCAAGACAGGGGTTGGATTATCTGGACCTTCGGGCCTTCGGTGGCGGTGCGAAGCTCGTCCCAGCTGATCATGGAGCAGACATTGCCATGGCCTTGTGCAGAGCTAGGCTTGCTGGAGTAGATGACATAGTAGTCAAACTTTCCTGAGGGTTCTCCAAGGGTTCCAATTGTGGGATCACCGGATTCGTACCTCTTTTTCAGTTTTTGTTGAGAAGATAGCTTCTTCTTTCGTCGAGGACGGCCCTCGTTCATTGCATCCTGGAATTCCATTTCCAGACAAGCACTGCAATCGCAGACGTCCCACCAGATGTGTTCGTTGTTCGGCGGTGGTACCGGGACCTCAGGAGGCTGGATGGGCAGGCTTTCCTCTGGAAGGTCTTGTGGCCTTACGTCATAACTGCATGGCTCGTATGAGGGTAACAGGTTGACTTCTGGGAGACAATGAGAGACGTTAGAGGCTGTAGGAGCAGTCATGACTTGGGAAGCCCCAGGTAGTTGGGTGGCTAATGTTCCGAAGTGGTGCATGGCACCTTCGATCCAGGCTTGTTGCTCACCTTGACGTTTCTCAATAGCCATGAGGACCTGCCAAACTTCTTCCAATGTTGGGAAATTTCTTGGGGTAAGGTCCCGTTCTCATCGTTGTTATCCACCGACTTGGCCATGGGGAATTGACTGGTGACTGTCCTGGTGACAGAGCTGGGAAGGAGGTAGGACCTTGCTGTTTTGACACTGGGAGACGGGTTCCCGGGTACTCTCGACCACTCTCTGTTAGCTGGAGGGGGTGATGGGCAAGGTTTAGACACAGGAATGGCCTAACGGGATAAAAGGGGAAAGCTCACGTGGCATGCGGTTTCCGTTTCTTTTATTTTTCTGATTTTTTTTTTGTTGTTTTAATTTACTTAAAACATGTTTTCTCAGAATCCTAGGTAGGTTGGAAAAGATTGCTCTTCTTTTTCGCAACTATGCTAGATCCTGGGTCAGTGGAGACCATCTGTGCAACTATAAGCCCCTCGTTTTGCACCTGTATTTCGACATCCCAGGGTGGACAGCCCCAGGCGAGGGTCCTATAGTGCAAGCGGTTTCCACCGGCCTAAAAGAAAAATCGAACCTAAGGACCGAGCCTGTCATGTTCATTTTGATGCGTTAGCCATGTGAATAGTGAACCGAGCCGGCCACTAAGTCAAGATCGGGTCAAGAGTTCGGCATGACCTCTCTTTACCTTGCTTGCGCAAGGGATCTGTGACGTTAGGCGTTGGCTGGGTCATATTGTCATGGCTGACGTATCAAAGGCGTGATGACATGGTGTCATGTGAGCATGGATGTATATCCGGGACGGAACATCGTCTGGGTGTAGCTTCGGAAATCAAGATCAGGTCAAGATTTTAGCATGACCTTTCATCGCTTTGCTTGCGCAAGGGATCTTGAGTTCCGAGCCTTGACTCAGAAAAATGGCCGGCATGGTATATGTATCCAGGCTGTATGACACGGGTAAAAACCAGCCCGAGTGCGGGACAGAGTGTGACTCAAGACTCAAACGTGCAGGGTTGACGCTTGGCTAGGATGGGATGTTTGGAATGATCCCGTGCGTGTCCAAGAGGCCTAGGAGACCAAACGGACTGCAAGCGAGACCACTCCGGGTTGAGGGTTGTAGTGTGCGGTGTATCCGAGCGAAGCGGTGCGCGTAGCGTGCGGTGTAACCGAGGCGGCAGTGTGAGTAGAGTGCGGTGTAACCGAGGCGGTAGTGCGAGTAGTGTGCGGTCTCTAAAATTCTTTTTACGAGTAAAACGAAGTTTTTGAAGAATTTTAAATGTATGCACAGATGTATATTGATGCATTTTTTTTTTTTGTATTTTTTTTTGTAAAATAAAAAGTAAAGCACGTGCACACACACACAACATTTAAAGGAAGGGGTAAAATGAAAGTTTGACCCTCATCATCGTTTTAAAAAATCTTTTGTTTTGTTTAAAAGTTTTTAAAACAAAAATTATTCCCCAGCAGAGTCGCCAACTGAAATAGCCCGGATCCGAGCAGGCTTCGCAGCCCCGGCATCTGGTAATCTTTCGCGTTGGAGCGGTTTGTTCTCGCCGTTTTGCTTTCGCATTTTGTAGAGTCGCCACGCCGTTTTTATTAAGCCCAAAACATTGAAAAAGGGCATCAGTTTAAAGATAATTTTAAACTGTTTTTGTGTGATGAGATTTTGAGTTCGGAGGTCAGATGACTCCTCGGGAAGAGAATATTAGAATATTAGAGCTCACCCGAGTCGCCTCGTAAAACGAGTCTTTCGGATACCCCTAATATCCTTTAAATGTTGTGTGTGTGTGTGTGTGCTTTTTTAAAAATGCATGCTGTATCGGATGTCTACATTGTATGCTATGTATGGAAATGTATTGAAATAGTGCAGGAAGGAAGCCTTACCAATGTTGGTTTGTGTCTGTCTTCCGCTGGGGAATAGTGTTTGAGGTCGGAGTAGCGTCCCGGTGCGGATCGGGATTGCTTCGGGAGATGCCGGTTGTCTGCGGACAGAGTTTCGGCGTGAGTTGATGTTGCGAGGCTGCGTTCGGGCGGAGGTTCGGCGTGCGTGGGGATCGTCGGGATCACTCGGGCGAGAGGTTCGGCGTGCGTTGTGGTGGCGGGAGTCACTCGGGCGGAGTTTCGGCGTGGTTTGGGATCATCGGTTTGACTCGGAAAGAGCCGGGACAGGTGGAAAGACCGAGCAAGGCCTCGGAGTACCACGAGGGGCCTCGAGTACCGCGAGAGTGCCTCGGGGCAGCGCGGGAGCGTCTCGGGAGCGCTCGGGGAGGCTTCGGAGCACCACGAGGGGGCTCGGAAGGCCTCGGAAGGATCCGAAAGGGGCCGGAAATGCCTCGAGAGGACTTAGAGGGGAGCCAGAAGGCTAAGGGAGGAAGAGAGAAGAGGGAGGTGTGTACGAAAATGGGAGGGGGAGCCCTCTATTTATAGTAGGAAAAAATTGCAAAGAGGTCCGTACGGACCTCACAGTTATCCGAATTTTGGTTTTCCTTGATTTGAGGGAATATGTGATGATGGTGAATATTCTGTAATTATGGTGTTCCACATGCAATAAGGTCCGTACGGACCATCTTGCATGCAAAGAGGTCCGTACAGACCAACTAAGCATGAGGGTAATCATTTTCCCCGGGATTTGAGGGAATATTGTGGACTTTAAGAAGATTCAGTAATTATTAAAGCAAAGAGGTCCGTACGGACCATTATTGCTTTTCCAATTTCCTGAAAATTCCCGAAAGGTCCTTTTGTCCCTTTTTATCCCAGAAAGGCTCCTCCCTTGGTTTGGTTGGGGGTTTAGAGAGGGTTTTGAGTGAGAGGGGTCATCGAGACTGTGTTGATGAGTCTGCGGTGTTTCCCGTGTGTTTGAAAGGGGTGTGATCCAGATTGGGGTACTTACACTGGCGTAGTTGGCTATCCCATCCATGCGTCTCACGGCCTGGTTGTAAGTACGGTCAGACACCTGCAAATCAGGAAAGCCGTCAAAAGACAAACAGACATCACAGATGCAACATTTGCAGAATGCTACTATCAAGTAAAAAAAATCGAAACAAAGCACTCACCGAAGCGTCGAGATCCACTTTGTACCGAGGCCTCGCCTCCTCCGGAATGGGAACCGTCAGTCGCCTGCAAGAACCATCGGGCCTCTCATACGCCAGCCGAGCGCGAGGGAGCGGGTAGTCCCGGGGATATGCAGGGCCCTCGCCCTCCCTGTGCAACACCTGCGGGCTCCTCAGTCTCGTCCTCAGGAAGACATCATAGTTGGCGTCCTCTATGATGAACTCAGCATAAGACACGCCCTGCCTGTACCGTTGCAAATCCTCCATCGGTATCAGCAAAGGATACTGCATGTGTGGAGGCGGGCCCATCGGAACCAAAGGAATGGACCTCGGACCATGCTGACTAGTCACCCTCTCATCCAAGTACATCGCATCGCAATGAACCCCCACCAGCAGCTTCCGCCGATGAGTAACGTCCCTAGCAGCATGGACTACAAAAGCATCAATCCGGCTCCACCAAGTCAGCTGGATCCGCGAAGAATAGTCTCGGCTCATGGCCAAAGACACCTCCTCGTAAGTCAGCCGAGTGCTCTCCCTCGACTTTGCCGGCTTCCTCGCCGCTTTCTGCCAAATCAACATGGCAGGGAACAAGGGCGCATACTCCTCCCTGATCTCCCACCTCTGCGGGTGGAACACCTCCAAGAACCACACCTGTCAAAACACATGAAAAGTTATGTCAGCTACAAAGCCAGATACATACGAGTACAAATGAGACAAGGAAGAAAAAAAAAGAAAGGAACTTACATCCAAGGCAAACACAAAACAGCCTAATGTGTTCTCCTCTCCCTGCAAGAACCTATCCAAAGCATGGTAGAGCTCGGCCAGACCAGCATCTCCCCATGCAAACCCTCTCACGGCCTCCAGGTCAGTCAGTGAGCCAAGTACAAGAAAATGACATGATGTGTCAACAGTGGGAAACATGGTAGCTGACAAAGTGAACCATAAAAACCCTCGAGCCAGGCGCTCTGCTGTCATCCTCAGGGACTCCGCCAAATACGCCTCAATTCCCCTCCTCAGATGAGCCTCCATCGGCCAGTACCGAATACCCAAGCCCCTGGAATCGATAATGTCAAAACCGAGCAGCCCCGACAACTACTCCTGGGTGTAACCATCCACCCACACAATAGTATTGCCCCATAATGGCAACCCGGTAATCGCTGCAAAGTCAGTGGGAGTCACAGTCGCCTCCCCCCACCAAAAGTGGAACGTGTGGGTCGTATCACACTAGTACTCGCTCAGAGCGACATGCAAAACCCTCGCCCTTTGCGTCGAAGCCACCGCGGCTACCGTGCTGATAAATCCTGCCAAGCTAGAGTCAACCACGAACTGCCGTAGACTCCTCTCTCCATACCGAGCCTCGTCTGTGAGCATCTCCCACAGCCCTCGGACCGCCTCAAAGGCTCCCCTGCTCTTCAAGTTACGAAAATCAACCGGCCCTCGCCCTTGCAGGTGAACACGGCAAAAGTACGTTACTACAGAAACAACATCTACAGAATGCACAGGCGCATATCGAAATGATGAAACACAGATATAGCTATTTTCTCCTAAAAATATTCCTGTCCCAATCTGAATATTCACGGTTCAAACTTTCAAAACATCTCAAAAACTCCGTCGAAATCGGAACTTTCAAAACATTTCGAAAATCCGTCGAACTCGGAACTTTCAAAACATTTCGAAAAATCCGTCGAATTGGGAACTTTCAAAACATTTCGAAAACTCCGTCGAAATCGGAACTTTCAAAACCGTTCGAAAAATCCGCCGAACTCGGAACTTTCAAAACATTTCGAAAACTCCGTCGAAGTCGAAACTTTCAAAACATCCCGAAAAATCCGTCGAATTCGGAACTTTCAAAACATGTCAAAAAATTCGTCAAATTCGGAACTTTCAAAACATTTCGCAAATTCCGTCGAATTCGTACTTTCAAAACATTTCGAAAACTCCGTCGAATTCGGAACTTTCAAAACATCTCGAAAAATCCGTCGAAGTCGGAACTTTCAAAAATTTCAAAAAAATTACTCCATCCCAAATTTAACTTACTTTAATTTCGGAAAACACCCCCTAGACATGGAATTTTGCAACCAAAATTTTTATTTTGTCTACCCATAATGTCAATTGAACTAAGCTCTAGTCAAATTCGACAAAGGCACATCGCAAAGTCAAAAGCCCCAATTCGGGCACTAAGAACCCTAACTCAATCTTAATCAAATTCCTAAAATTTAAGAATGCACCTTCTGAAAATTAACGGAATTTAGGGGACGTTTACTTGTCTCGCGATCCCTTCCTTGGATTTGTGAGTGTCCCGAGCCGAATAAAACTCGGTTGAATCTATGGGAAGAGCGGTGGTCCGTATGGTCCTCACCAACCTCGCTCTCTCATTGTCGGTCCTCCTGTGACGAGTCTGTGGCCCTAATCCGGCGTCCATAATGATTATCCCGCGAAGATTCGAACAAAACTCGCAAAAGGGGGAAGATTTTTCTCTCTTTTCTCTCTTCTCTCTCGCCTAAAACAATGGAGGAATTTGGACTGGTTTGCGTCGGCCCTGGTGCTGATTTGAATCTGGTCAAATTGAGTCCCAGTCCGGCCGGACTCTTTTACAGGCTAAAAGATTCCTTGCCACTTTGGCCCCTCAGCTTCCCACTATTTCAATTTTACCCCTTTTGACCCTAAAGTGTAAAATTTCCCCAGTTAGACCTTTCTAACACCCCCTCACAGTCCCGTCTCCAGACGTTAAATTTCCCGTTAGTCCTCACTAACGCTTCGTCTCCAGACGTTAAATCTCAAACCGTCTCCAGACGTTAAATCTCAAACCGTCTTCGGACGTTAAATCACAATCCCATCTCCAGACGTTAAATTTCCCATTAGTTCCCACTAACGTTCTGTCTCCAGACGTTAAATCTCAAACCGTCTTTGGACGTTAAATCACAACTCCGTCTCCAGACGTTAAATTTCCCGTTAGTCCTCAGTAACGCTCTGTCTCCAGACGTTAAATCTCAAACTGTCTTCAGACATTAAATCACAATTTCGTCTCCAGACATTAAATTTCCCGTTAGTTCTCACTAACGTTGCGTCTCCAGACGTTAAATCTCTCTTCGGCCGCCCTAGTAAGCCCGAATATCTTTTTCACTCCAGTAAGTGAACGCTCACCTCTCTGGCCGTCAATCGTAAGCCTGACCATCCCATTTCAGTGGCCATCAAGGTAAGCCCGGACAACAATCCCTCTTCGGCCATCATGGTGAGCCTGAACACCCTATCCCCAGCAGACAAGACACGAGCGGCCAATCAACGTAAGCCCGCACAACCACCTTTCAAGAAAGCCTTTCCGTCAAACCCGGAACAGTCTCATTCAGGTTTAGATGCCTCACAATAGTCTCCATTTAGGTTCAGATGCCTCACAACAGTCTCTCTTAGGTTCACACGCCTCAGAACAGTCTCGCTTAGGTTCAGACGCCTCACAATAGTCTCCACTTAGGTTCAGACGCCTCACAACATTCTCGCTTAGGTTCAGATGCCTCACAACAGTCTCGCTTAGGTCAAGGTCCCCACACGCAGCCCTTGCGCCTACGAACTACGATCGGCTTGATTCCCGCTTGGGATACGTAGGAATCCTTCCGCTAAGGGTCCAGCCAGCCGACCTCTCAGGTCTCTTCAAGTAAGGCATCCCCCGATTTGGATCCTTATCTTTTTCGATGATCCTACTTTCTTCGAAAGTGACGTCGCCGAGGGGCTACTGTAAGTACCCAAATCCGGATCTTCAAAATCCGTCAAAAGTTAATCGGAATCCGTTAACTGGCCCACTCCAGGTTAAACGGAACCCGTTAAACTCCCCGTTCTCAAGCCAACGAGACGTCCCGGGACTGTCCCATGCATCCCAATGTCAAAGCATACTCAACACACATTATCACACGTAAAAGTACAGCTTTTCCTGAAAAACGCTCTTTCCGACACTTTTCGGGGGCGTTTCGGACATTTTCCGGACAGTTATTTAAAAAACGGACAAAATCGGGAATAACGGGACGAAAACCCTAGCCTAGGTGAGTCACAGGGGCACGTGGCACACATGCCAAAGCCCTCTAGTCAACATCAATCAGATTTCAAGGTGAAAAGACCAAAATGCCCCTGAGATTGAGTCACAGTCCGTCCGGACTGTTTTACAGGCAAAACCAGAATTGCCAACAAGTCCTCCCATTTTCCAAAATACCACAAAACCTCCCCAAATTGAGGATAAGTCCGTCCGGACTGTTTTACAAAATCACCCTATAAATACAAGGGCTGTCAAAACATTTCAAAGAGGAAAAATATTAAACATTTTCACCCAAAGCCTACGGCATAAACCTTTCCAGCCTCTCCCGAGCCTCATTTTGCCTCGATTTGCATGAAAACCTCGTTTTTCAACCAAACACGAACCTAACAACCTCGAAACACCCTTTCAAACACTAAACCGTATCCCGTATACGTCAACCGAGCAAAAAGAGTCAACCCCTAGCCATAGGTAACACTCTCTCTCCCTAAACCCTCGTTCCATCTCGGTTTACACGTCAATCTCTATAACCGCTTCGGTCGAAATCTTTGAAATGTAGACGTAACGCCGTCTACGGGGTCCGATACGTTTTAGTCCAAGATCATCTTCTCTCCCGTAAGAGAAGTAATCTCGGGTTAAAATGGCGTTCCGGCCCCGTTCTTTACTTTTATGTCATTTACAGTCCAAATCGTTTGATCTGTTGATTCACAATTTCATAGTCCGAACCGTTTGGTTTGTGATAGTCATTTACAAGTCCGGATCGTTTGATCCGTTGATTGTCATTTAAATTACGCAACTTTACAAGTCTGAGCCGTTTGGCTCGTCGATCGCATTTTCAATGTCCGGATCGTTTGATTCCGTTGATACCGCACTTTAAATACTGTCATTTACAAGTCCGAGCTGTTTGGCTCGTGATAGTATGTACTTATCAAAGTCCGAGTCGCAAAACGATTCGTTGATGGCATCTCAATTAATGTTTTTTTCCATAAAATCGCTAAATGTAATACCCGGTTCAAAACCGGAGTTCGTCATTCGAACTCTCTTTCAAAACGTGCAAAAGTGACGTTTGGCATCCAAACGATCATCTTTAAACTCAAAACACGACGTTTGACATTCAAATGCTCTTTTCTTAAAAGTCAACATTTGACACTTAAGTTAAAAGATTCAAACTCGTCACTCACACCTCTTTTCCTAAGAAACTTCAAAATCGACGTTTGTCATTCAAACGCTCGCTTTTTCCAAGAAACATAAAATCAAACGTTTGACATTCAAACCAAGATTAAGCTTGTCATTCAAGCCCCCATTTTCAAAATGCAAACACACACACACACACAATTTCGAGAAAGGTAGAAAGACTCGTCATACGAGGCGTTTCGGGTGATCTCAAAATACTCTTCCCGAAACGTAACGTGACCTCCGAACCTAACAATCTCTGGTACTAAAAGCCATTTCCAAAGTTTGGGATCAAAATACAAAACGACACCTTTTCAAAGCCATTTCCAAAGTTTGGGCTCAAAATACAAAATGACACATTTTCAAAGCCATTTCCAAAGTTTGGGCTCAAAATACAAAACGACACTTTTTCCAAGCCATTTTCAACGTTTGAGCTCAAAATACAAAACTGCGTGGCGACTCCTCTCCTTCCCGAAAGCGAGGTCCCAAACATCCGCGAAAGACAACCGCTCGCGCGCAGCCCACGCGATCCGGGTAATTTCACCTGTGTTCATGGGCCAGCTGGTGTGACTTCAGGGGCGGAGCCAGGGGGGGCATGGGGGGGCACTCGCCCCCCCCCAGCGGCGGAAATGCAGTGGAAAAAAAATTTTTTTGCCCCCCCCCCATATTTTTTTTATATATGTATATATATAATTAACTTCAAGTTTAACACTAGTGAGTGTTGTGGTTCAGTGGTAGAAGGGGTGAAGTTAAAGCCTTTGGTGTTTTCTTTTAAATCCATGTTCGAACCCTGCTACCTACATTTTCAATTCATTTTATTTGTCCTCCATCTTTGCTATTATCTCTTTCTCTCCATCCATTTCTTTTTCTTAACAGTTTTGTTTTTCTCTTTCTCCTAATTTCCTCACATTTTTTCAATCTTAATTAATTAGTTAGGCTTTTCCCATTTCTTAATTTTTTACATTTTTAACAAAAATACATTGTATTTCATGGATCCGACCCATTTTTTACTTGTCCGACCCGAAAAAATTTTTTCGGGGGCGCTGCCCCCGAACCCCCGTGAAATCTTGCCCCCCCCCTCCAACAATTCCTGGCTCCGCCCCTGTGTGACTTGGGCATTGTTGGGGCCAAAATTTGATTTGGCCTAGAATTGGCTTTTGGCTTTGTTTGTGGTTATAATTATGTTCTTTTGGTTTTGGCTTTAGAGTTGGGATAGTATCCCTCTCATCCTTGTATTTTATTTATATCAATAAAATTCCCAGGTGTCGTCCTGGTACTTAAAAAAAAATTGTATTTTCTTTCTGATATGTAATGCATACTGCAAATAGCATGACTACTTTAATCCTATTCTTGTTTTGATCCCTTTTTCATAGTTGATAATATATGAGCATTGAATCATCAAAGTGATTTACTATTGACTTGATAAACATTTTTATGTTTTTACTTTTTGAAAGTCATTTTAATGAAATTACCAAACACCGAAAAATATTTTTCGAAAAATATTTTCTTAACATTTACCAAACACCGGAAAATATTTTTCGGAAAACATTTTCTTAACATTTACCAAACACCGAAAAATATTTTCCGGAAAACATACCAAACACCGAAAAATATTTTCCGGAAAACATTTTCCTTTTCCGGAAAACATTTTCCAGGAAATCATTTTCCGGAAGTCATTTTTCCTAAAACAAACGGAGCCTAGTTTTCTTCTAATATAAGGGAACTTGATCATTTAGTAGTAGAAGAATCACTTTCTCATGTGTCCCAAAAATGATTAGTATTAGTATAAAAAAATCACCTCATAAGTTAGTTTTTATAAAATGATAGTAGTGTCAACTTGCTAACTACGAATTGTGATCATTACATGTCATTCTAATTAATGTGTTTTGGAACAGAGTCAAAATTTTCAAATAGCTTAATCATATCAAGTGGTGGTGTGATAACTGCTTCTTTAGCATAATGAAAATGCTTACTTATTGTCTTTTCATATTGTTGAAAACGCTTTTGCAACATTCTATTTCTATATCCATGTCCAAGCACCACAACATATACAACTTGTTTTTATGTGCTAAACTTTGTATGCCTTTTAAGTTGTATTTTGTCTTTAGATCACTATAAATGGATAAAAGGACATCTTCTTTCATTATATATATCCCTTTTAAGTTGTATTTTGTCTTTAGATCCCTACAAAGGGATAAAAGGACTTCTTCCTCCATTATAAATCGTTGTTGCCATTGATCGCGATGTCCATTTCATCCATTATGTTTCACTGACATTAGCATCGATGTTAACAATTATTTAGATGGAGAAAGAAGTCATTTTGTCCATTCGTAATGATTTAAGACAATATAAAACTTTAAAATTGCTAGAAAAAAATAGTAGAGAGAAACAAGTTTCAATTTTTATATGGTGATTTGACATGGACATAATAAAAGAATGTTGTAGAAACACTTTCAACTCTTCGAGAAAACATTTATTAGGCATTTTCATTATGTTTTTGAAGCATTTATTGCATCATCGCTTGATGTGATCAAGCCATCGAGGAATTTTGACTATGTTCTAGAAAACATTAAGAAGAATGACGTATATTAGCCACATTTCATGTTTAGCGTTACGACACTATTATTAACCAATTTATGAGATGATTTCTTACACTAATCATTGTCAAGTCGCATTGGTGCAATTGATTGGACATACGTGAAGATGATTATCTGGCTAAAAGAACAAATTTCATATATTAAAAGAAAATGGTATCTAATTTAAAATGTAATGACCATTAGTGATTTTGGTATGTGCATAATTTGTATGACATTTGTGGTAAGATAGAACATATGAAATCCATACTTTGTTGAACAGTATAAACCGAGATACGAACATGGGCTTGTCCAGGTCAGGCCCAAGTGGATTGGGCCATAAACATAATCCATCTCAAGTTACGACATGGGCTTCTCGTACATCTATCTCGGCATTAACTAAGGCCGACCTAGGCTAGCAAGCAAGTATAAACAAGGCCCATCTCAAAGGGACGAGGAGACCTCCCTCGTAGGCTGAGATCATCTCCCTTGAGGACGAGGTGCCTCCCTTGACCTCGATATTGACACTACGGGCTCCTCTTATTTCTCATTTCTTCCCCGGTTCATCATGGACCAAGATGGCCATGTATGACGAGGAGAGGAAAGTTTGTACCTCGGCATATCTTCATATGATGAGGAGTGAAATTTATTCATCTCGGGATATCTTCATGACGAGATAAGGAATTTATGCATCTCGGCATATCTTCATGACGAGATAAGGAATTTATGCATCTTGGCTTGCCGGCAAAGCAGACCTGGTAATCCTATTTCAACAAGGATTAAGCAGTTATAATCCAATCAGGATTGTACCCTCCTACATCAATTCAAGCCAAATAAGGACTCTCTAACAGATATAATCCTCCTAGAATTATACCTTATCTCTTTACAGTCCAAGTTCAACATGGATTCTACCAATCCATCATTATAAATACAAGCCATAATTTCCATATTCTGGGACGTTACTTTTATTATCCGAAACTCTGTCAAATTAGTTTCGCTCTCTACAAACTGTGAACTTACTCTCACGCCGGAGGACCTTCGCCGGTGAAGCCTCGGCTTAGTTTACGTGTTTTGTCTTATTTTCAGGCTAAGCAATCGCTGGAGCACAACCGATCACTTGGATTTGGACTGATTCGACATTTTGGCATCATCAGTTTGGTTCCATTGCCGGGAATCAATTCAAATGCCCATTGTTTGGCCTGGAAAAATCGCACGCTTGAAACCCTTTTTCCGCCGGATAATTCTGAATTTTGGCCGAAAAAGCTTGTTCGTTTTGCTCTGTTTTGTTTTTGGCCGGAATCTGATAATTTTTGCAATTGTTTTGGCTGGAAATTTGGGTGTTTTTACATTTGCAGTTGAATTTCATTGGAGGCGAATAAAAATTGTTTCACGATTGGCTTGAAAATTGTGATTTTAGCCAGAAAATCTTGATCTGCTAGAAAAATCGTACGTTTGGTAATTCGTTGTTTGCAACCTTGGCATCAATGGAAGACGGGAAATTTGCTAGTGTTACTAACGACCAGACTCACGCTGACGAGGTCCAACCTAACATTGAGGTGCTTCCTCCTCCACCTTAGCCCGAAGGGCCACCTCCCCTCGGCATGACTCTCCGTTCCATGGGACAGCCAGCTGCCGAGAGGGGCAGGTGCAAACCTCCCTCGTAATACTCATCCTCGAGGGAAACGAACAAGCAAGAAGACGACGAGGAACAGCGACGTCGGACGAGCTGAGAACACCCAGCCCGTTGACCGACGTACCTTGTTGCACCGACAAATGGAGACATTGCAACGTATGTACGAGACTCAGGCTACTTTGTTGCAATTGGACCCCGAAAACTCCATGGCCGAGTTCATCATGCCTTCGAGATAAGGAGGCAACTCTCGTGGAAGGGAAATGGGTGAGCGATGAGATAGCCAGAGGAGTCCTCCTCGTGGCCGAGATCCTCCCCGTGATCCTGTTGTACCACCTAAGTAGACCCTCCGAGATGCCCCTCGTCCTAGGCTTAACAATCAGGAAAATGAGAAGGAGGTAGTGGACCTAAGGAGTCACTTGAATTCAAAAGACCAGGAGGTTAACTCAAAGGACTTAAGAACAAGGCTCAGTTTATCCTAGCGTTTATCCCCTCCTCATCTCGGCATGGTACCTCATCACAACCATCATCGGCGTGACTCTCCTAGACCTCGGCGTGATTCACCTCGTCCTCGTCACTTTGCGAGGGAGAGGACTCCTGAACCATATAGAATGGTACTTGGTGGCTATGAGGCAGAACCAAGGCAAGATAAAGCACCCTCTAGACGAGGAGAAAATCGTCGAGATGACGAGGAACACAGTAGGGTGAATGGTCACCCCAGAGATAGGTCCCATCGTAGCTCCCATCGTAGTTCCCACCAAAGTACTCACTCTAACACTGAAAAGAGAGTAGAAGCTAAGGAATGGCAACTCTTGAAAAAGAGAATGGACGACATGGAGATAGGAAAGAAGGTTGACAGAGACGATGATGACTGGTCCACTCGTCCCTTCTCTCAGAGGATAATAGATGCACCACCTAATCCTCTTTTTAAGGTCCCAAACTTTGAAAAATATAACGGAACCACTGACGCAAAGGACCATGCGCAAAGTTTTGAGTCGACTATGAACCTCCTCACAAAGACCGATGACATGCTCTGTAAATCTTTCATGAGCACCTTCTTCGGAATAGCTTTGACCTGGTTCCGTGAGCTAAAAAAGGGTTGCATCGATAGCTGGAGAGGCATGAGGAGGATGTTCCTAGACCACTTTGCCACGACTGGAAGGAGAAAGAAGAGATTAACAGACCTTGCCAACATAGAGCAAGGGAAGAATGAGACCACTTTAAGCTACTATAACCGATTCCGAACCATGGCAGAACAAGTGGAAGAAAGCCTCACAGACAGGGAGGTGATTGTTTGTTTCAATTCCGGATTGAGATCCGGACCACTTATTTATGAACTTTCTGCCCGAGAGCCAAAGTCCAAAGCAGACTTATACAATGTGGCGTACGCTATTGCCATGGCGGAAGACAAAAGCAAGAAGGGGTCAGATAAGACGAAACCAGAAGCGGCTGGCACTCGCCACGCTTCCAATGGAAATGGGAATGGTAATGGATCCAAGGAGAAGAATAGAACAAGGGGTTCTGAAAAGCCTGAAATTTTTACCCCTCTTACCAAACCCATCACGGAGATCATGCAACTTGTGAACCTTCCACCACCTCATCCGCTGAGCGACAAACCAAAGTTACCTCGTGACACTTACAAATTCTGTGATTTCCACAAGGACCATGGTCACAACACTGAAAGGTGCATTTCCCTCAAGCGAATGATCCAAAGGTGGGTCGATGAGGGAAAACTCGACTGATATGTCATGAAGAAAGATGGCAAGCGAAAGCGGAAGGAGGACGAAAGTGAAGATGATGACAAAAGCGAGGATGGGGAACAGAGGCTTCCTAGGGCCAAATTGCATGTGATCCGAGAAGAGGTAGTCTCTACAAGAAAGCTAAGGGACCAGATCCATGAGCTAAGCAAGGTGTACCACGTTCCTGCTTGGGTTCATAAGGCGGAAGAGGTCATTAGTTTCTCCCCTAATGAATTAGCAGGGAGCCGTGCCGCCCGTGAAGAACCCTTGGTGATAAAGGGTCGAATTAACAACGTTGAGTCCGAGAGACTTCTAATTGACACGGGGGCCTCTCATGATATCTTATACTACTCTGCTTTCCAATTGATGGGGTTGAAAGACACCATCCTGGAGCCTTATCATGGAAGGCTAGAAGGTTTCACCAACCATAAAGTCGGTGCCAAGGGAATTATTGACCTGGAGCTAGAAGTCAGCGAATATCCCTTCCGATCCAAGGCTACTGTCACTTTCGTAGTCATGGACCTAACAAGTGACTATCATGCGATCCTAGGCATTCCATGAGGTCTATGAGGTCTTTCAGTGCTTCCTGTGGGATAGAGATCCTGGGGCCATAGCGGCCTATCCTGCCATGTTAGGCTGGGCCCGCCCGGCGAGGAGGAGGAGGACCAGTAGGGGGAAGCTCACCATTGCCTACGGGGATGTGCAAGAGCATCTGGGGAGAGATAGCCCAGAGGGGTTTGCTTTGTACCCCTGGGATCGGTATGAGGATGATGATTTTGAGGGTGCTCCCGTGGTGACAGCGCAGAGGAAGATACTGCGGGGCCTGACCTGCGATGTTATGTACTTAGGAGAGAGGGTCTTCTGGTAGCATGGCCCGGGTATGCTCCCCTTGGCTCCGAGGGGCCCACCTTTCGGGATGATGGATTCCCGTGATATGGCAGTACTGGAGTTTGAGAGGTATTTGGGCGGCGTGAGTGCCTATGAGTTTTTTTTGTATCGAGAGGAGTATGGGGCCTTCGTGAGGAGGAAGTTGAGGATGCCACAGGTGTTGGCGAGGGAGAGGGAGGCTGGTGCGCAGGGTCCCCCAGAGGTTTCGGTGCCTGGGCCGGATTTTACATATGTTCGTGGAGATTCATCGAGGAGGAGGGTGTTTGTACCCATCCCTGAGCAGGCTCCTACTGCCTACCGAGTAGATCCTGACATGCCGGTGAGTGTGCCTACTCTTTTCCATCTTGGCATCTTTTCTGTATTTTTCTCTTTTTGTTGAGTATGACTGTATTGATGAGCGTTTCTTTGGCTGCTTGCTTGTGCAGGTCCCGGGGAGAGCCTATGACATGCTGACCTGCCGTTATGACATACAGACATTTATGTACCTGTAATAAAACATTCGCATTTGTATTGCAAAGTATTTTATTCTAAGATGTAATGTGTCTTTGTGATTCCCGGGAATTGTCCTAGGAATTGTTGCTATTTTTTTTTGTGCATGCCACGTGAGTTGGGAGTGCGTTTGTGGGTAGTGTATGTTTGCCGGGAATGGCTTTGGCCAGAGTTTGGGCAGTTTGGAGCAAGGTCCTGCTGGGGACAGTGGTTGTTGTACTGTTTGCTGGGAAAGTGGGGCCAAGATGCAAAGAGGTCCGTACGGACTATCTTTGCTTTTTGGGAGGAAATAAATGTTCTCCGGATGTCTGGACTTTCCTCACTCCCCATTTGCAGCCATTTTCGAGCTTTCTTCCCCATTTTCTCTAGGAACCTCCATTTTTGCCATGGATTCTTCGTATGTTCCAAGAAATTTGCCAAGGCTTTCGCAGGAGCGGCAAGCACACTTCCTTGAGCAACTGAAAACGTGGATGCGACACCGTATGAGGCATCAGAGGCGGGCTTTCGAGGTAAGGTTTCGACTTTGCTCGGTTTGGTCCTTTAAGGAGTTGGTTCCTGATTGGGAGTTGTTGCGGGAGCTGCCCGCGAAGTTACAGGATGTTAGGAGGCATGTGTATTGCTTCTCCTACAATGAAATGGTGCCCACCTTCGAGGATTTTCGGGCTTTCATTGGAGGGCCGGAGGTGGAGGCCATCTCGCTTCCTTTGATTGGTAGTCTTTGCCGTGAGCGTGAAGCTTGCAGGCTTTCTTCGGACTTCGTTGGAAGAAGTGCAGGGCATGATCCTTGATTCGGGTCATATTGACATTTCTGCGCTGTCGGAGCGGTTCATGGTTGATGATGAGAGTGATGTCTCCTGGGATGCGTTTGCCTTGTGCGTGATAGCATCGCTCTTCATGGTCAGCTCCCTTGGGATTTGCGATGGCGCTTTGCTAGACGTGGTTGGGCACTGCTTGAGGCTGGAGAGGATATTGTCCCGTTGGTCTTTGGGGAGACTCTTCATGGTATTGACCGTCGCGGCCCAGGGATCAGTTCATGAGAGGGGGAAGCCCCGCTCTGCTCACCTTGTGGCTGCGAGAGAGACTTCAGGCCATGCCCGAGGCTCCGACGTCGTTTAGCCCATGGTCATTTGCTCAGCAACCTCTTGTGTTGGATATGGATCAGTCCGCCTGGGAGAGATGGATGGCACGGCTTGGTACTCATCAGATCCGTTAGTGGGTTCCGCACTGGGGAATCGAGACTAGGAGGGCCTTGCAGGAAGGGTCCTATGTTATCAGAGTTCCAGGTTTGTCTTGGTCCTCCTTCTATATTCTGTTGCTTGTTTCCTGGCAGTTTGAGATAAAGCAGGAGCCTTTGTTGGGCTGGGATGACCTTGCGACTGCGGAGGTAGCTCCTCGTTGTATGGCCGCTCCTGTGTGCTCTCTCTGTATTTTACGAGGGTATGGAAGTATTCCGCTTTCCCCCCTGTGGTGCTCCTTAGACGTCGGGAGAGTGTCGTATTGACAACCCAAGCACAGCTTGGTACGAGCAACGTGTCGGGCGATCCCAGTGGCTTTGGGAGCGAGGCGTGGAGCAATTCTCGCAGGGCCCGATTGCCGTAGTAGCTATTGCCTTAGGAGTGCTTGAAGCCGGTCGACCCTCGGGATGTGACGGGAGACACTTTGTTTCGACTACGAGACTAGACTTGACCGGCGACGGAGAGAGGTCCTCTTTACGGACTCGCGAGGAGGAGATCCGAGCCGAAGCACGGGTGAATGAAGCCCCGAGAGGCTGCGGGATTGTTTGACTCTCCGAGAGGACCCACGATCTCGGGCGAGAGACGCAGAGCTAGCTCACGTGGAGCGAAAGAAGACTCGCCGGGGAGAGGGAAGAAAGGGAAGAATGGCGAGGGGACAAAGCACAGATGGCGCGGAATGACCTCCTAAGTATCATTCATTGCATTGCAAGCACATTATTTGTTAAATGTATTAAGCTGTCTTTTAGCATGTTGTGAACTTGAGAGTAGACCGTGCTTGAACTCATCAAGAAATGTTGTAATCGTTAGTGATTTGTGATTTACTTTTAAAGCTTTGTCGAGACGCAAGATCTCTTGTTCGCTTTTGTTTCTTTTGTGAATCTTGGCGGCGTCCATCTTTGGACTTTTCTGTTGCATTTGCGGACTGAAGCGGCCCAGGCCCTGACGGCAATCCCCTTTGCTTGGGCTTTGTATTTGGCTGAGAGGTTGAATGATCCCCTGACAAGTCATTTTGACGGTCTTTTCCGTGGCTTCCTTGCCTCTTGTTGGCGTCGGGCTCTCGACCTCTTTTTTTTGTAGGTTCTGCTTGAGTTTTTTTTATTTATTTTTTTTGTGAGCCCTTGCTCGAGCTCTTTTTTTTTTCGAAGCGCGTGAGAGCGAAGACAAGCCCCTGTCTTGGAAGCAGACATGAGTCAGTCATTTGATGCTGAGTGACCTTTTGATGTCCTTTGATGTTGCCGCCATTATTTGACTTAGTCAAGGTGATGGTGGGGGCATGCTCTTGGAAAGTGTGTAGTTTGATGGAGGTCTTGATTGACATTCAAACTTTTGACTTTTTGTGTGTTTTTAGACCGGACCAATTAAGGTTGCCTACGTTCCCCCGGACTAGAGGGCTCAGGTCTGCGTAGTTCGACACTACATGGAGTGCCAAGAGATGCACGATTGTTCTTCTTTAGGCGAAGTATCTGCGAAGTTTGCTTCCGTTGACTGGATTCATGAAGGGATTGCCGTCTAGGTCTGTCAGCTTCATGGCACCTCCAGAGATGATCTTTTGAACCACAAAGGGGCCGATCCATGTTGGTTCCTATTTTCCCAGTGGTTTGGTTCGAGTGGGAGGCTTTTCTTTGAGTACCAGATCGCCTTCCCTGATGTCTCGGGACTTGACTTTCTTGTCGAAAGCTCTAGCCATCCTGCTTTGGTAGGCTCGGACGTGTTCCATGGCCTTTAGTCGTCGCTCGTCTAGCAGAGCCAATTCGTCATGTCGGCTTCGGAGCCATTCGACTTCGTTGATGTCATTTTCCAGCAGCACTCGGAGTGAGGGAATTTCCAATTCGATGGGGAGGACTGCTTCCATCCTGTATGTCAGGGCGAATGGAGTTTCTCCCGTGGCCGTTCTGACTGATGTTCGGTAGCCCCAAAGTGCAAGGTGCAGCTTATCGGGCCAATCTCGTCCTCGGGTGGTCATTTTTCGGATGATCCGTTCGAGAGTCTTGTTTGCTGGTTCTACCGTGCCATTTGTTTGTGGCTGGTAGGGAGAAGACTTATGGTGTGTGATCTTGAATTCGGCCAGCAGTTTGTCGCATTCCCCTTCGAAGTGTGAGTCGTTGTCTGATATGACCTCATTCGGGATGCCGTATCGGCAGATGATGTTTTCCCTGAGGAAATGCTCGACTTTCTTGGAGGTGAGCACCTTGTAAGACTTGGCTTCAACCCTTTTGGTGAAGTAATCGATGGCTACTAAGATGAACTCGTGACCGTTGCTACCCGGTGGAGCGATTTTCCCGATGACGTCAATTCCCCAAGTGGTAAAGGGCCAGGGTGTAGTCATGCAGTAGAGATCGTGAGGAGGTAGATGATTGAGGTTGGAGAACCGTTGACACTTGTTGCAACTTCGGACAAAGTGGATGCAGTCTGCCTTCATGGAGATCTAGTAGTAGCCCATCCTGAGAATGATTTGCATCAGGGCTCTGGCGTTCATGTGGGGACCGCAAGCCCCATTGTGGAATTCGTTCATGAGCTTGTTTGCCTCTTCCTGCCTGATGCAGCGTAGGAGGGGTCCTTGGTAGCGTTTCTTGTACAGCATGTCCCCAAGGGTGACAAAGTGAGAGGCGAGGTATTTTAGGGACATGATGCTCTTGGCTTTGACTCCTTCCCTGTGTTGGCCTTCTTCGTTCATGAAGGCGGTTTCCCCGTTCTTGAGGTATTGGAAGATCTGGACTGTGCTGGAAATGGCTTTGGACTGGCGTCTCTTTGGCTCTTCAGAAATTTCACAAATCGATGTGATTAAAACCTCCTCGGCAGCTTGGGCCCGGTTTTTCTCTCGTTTGACAACATGCTTAAAGATGTGCTTAATGTATTATTCGTTTAATGTGTCTGCTTCTTTATCAAGTGAATCGTTATTAACTGTTTGTGTGTTAGTTAATTTATCAGTTGTTAAAGATGCAATGAGAGGATACTCGGAAATATCGAAGCATTCATTAAGAGCATACGGGAATACATTATTGGCAATGAGTTCGTAATCTTCTAGCGTGAGGCCATCAGATGACTCGAGAGACTCAAATTCAAAGATAATGGACTCAGGATGGGTTTTGATACTGGACTTTAGGACTCGAGGGGTCAGACCA
The DNA here is from genome assembly GCA_022495995.1 of Adenophora triphylla var. japonica. NCBI lineage: Eukaryota > Viridiplantae > Streptophyta > Magnoliopsida > Asterales > Campanulaceae > Adenophora > Adenophora triphylla. The sequence continues at coordinate 81,204 of JAFEMH010007309.1, forward strand.
AGTCGTTCGATCATGTCCTTTTTGCTGGCGGTGGGTCCGGAGAAGGTGGCCCAGTTATTGAGTGGCAATGCGCTTGATAGGAGGCGGGGTTTGAAAGGCTTGGTGTCACCGTTCCCGATCATGGCTATCATAGAGTTATCAGAAACAAAATCGATTAGGTCTGGCATCTCGATTTCTTCGTTGAAGAGCAGGTGGAGCAGGGGCTCGTCCCAAGCATTGTCTATGGAGTCTTTTGCTTTTGTCTTGGGCATTGCTAGCTCGAATGCAGACTCGTCCTGCTTGTTGGGGGCAGGGGTGTTGACAGAGAGTTTTTCGAGTTCTTCTGCCAAAGAGGGGGCTTTCCCAAACCAAAATTCATTATGAATAGTGGTTGTCGTGGGTCCCGGTAGGGGCGGTGCGTCGAGAAATGCTCTTCTGACGAGATTTTCCATGAGGCCTTTGAATCTTGCAATGTTCTGTTGGAGCTTGCCCATGGTTATTGGCCAGCTTTGTTTGGCATTGATCAACTCTGTTCCATTTCCTGGGTCTTCTTTCAAGTTGTCATCCTTTTTTATGAAGTACTTGGTCATGTCGAAGCTGTAAGGGCGAAGATTGGAGGTTGCGTGCAAGCCTCTTTTGTTATCGGTGGAGCGTTTCCGTGCAGCTCGTTTGTCTTCCGCAATGTGTTCGGGAGTAGGAATGTATCCCAGGCCATGGAGGGTATTCTGCTCTTTGATATTGATGATTTGTTGGGTACCCTGATGGCATTTTCCAAACCGAGCCCCGGGATGTAGTTCATGTGCTTCATCATTTTCATCGGGGGAGGGATCTTGTCCCAAATCAAAGGCAAGTCTATGTGGCATACCTGGGCCTTTGGGCTTTCAATGGTGAACCCTGTTAGCATCATGCCATCATCGTCGTGTTTGATCTCTAAAACCGGGACGCTGCTTGTGTCAGTCCCTTCGGTGACTATGCTATCACCATAGATGATGGTTAGATCTGTCCCTTGGACGAACTTTACGCATTGATGGAGGGTGGATGCCACCCCATTGATCTGGTGTAGCCACGGGCGTCCCAAAATGGCAGTGAATGTGATCGGGATGTCGATGACTTGGAAGTCGGTCGGGACTATCTGCTTTCCGAACCATAGGTTCAAGGTGGCAATTCCCAAGACAGGGCGAGACGTTGAGTCGTATGCCTTGATTGCCTGAGTTGAGGGCTTTAGATCAGTTGCTTTGATCCCTAGCAAATCCATCATTTTGGATGGCAGGACATTCATGGACGATCCCCCATCTACCAAGACCCTAGGGAGACGGCGCTCGTCCAGCTGAACTGTTATGTAGAGAGGCTCATTGTGGTCAACCCCAAATTTTGGAAGGTCGAGTTTCGTGAAGGTGATGATGTTGCTGTAATTAACGTTGCCGATCATCTGAACCGCTTCATCAGGTGTCACGGTGATGGGAACCATGGTATGGGCCAGACTTTCTTCCAACTTGAGCTTGTGCGGATAAGATGAAGTGAGTAGGGACCAGAGCGAGATGTTAGCCTGAGTATGCTTGAGCTGAGCTAAAACAGGATCTTCAGCCTTCGCGTCAAGGGTTTCGGCTTCTTTGGCATAGGGCCCCTATTCAGTTCGTGGCTCAGGTATGGCTGGCCTTTTGTCTGCCCGAGGAGGATTCATCGGGATTTGACCGGAACGTGTCAGAACGTTCACCTCTGGCTTTACTGTTTTGCTTGTCTCTCCTATCTCTGTAATGGGAGGACCTTGATTGGCGTAGAGGTTGCCGTGGCCTTGTGCAGAGCTAGGCTGGGGAGATTTGCTGGAGTAGATGACGTAGTAGTCAAACTTTCCTGAGGGTTTTCCAAGGGTTCCGATTGTGGGGTCGCCGGATTCGTATCTCTTCTTTAGTTTCTGCTGAGAAGAGGGTTTCTTCTTTCTTCGAGGGCGGCCCTCGTTCATTTCATCTTGGAATTCCATTTCCAGACAAGCACTGCAATCGCAGACGTCCCACCAGATGTGTTCGTTGTTCGGCGGTGGTACCGGGACCTCAGGAGGCTGAATGGGCATGTGTCCCTCCGGGGGGTCTTGTGGCTTTATGTCATAACTGCATGGCTCGTACGAGGGCAACAGGTTGACTTCCGGGAGACAATGAGAGACATTAAAGGCTGCAGGAGAAGGCATGACTTTGGAAGCCCCAGGTAGTTGGGTGGCTAATGTCCCGAAGTGGTGCATGGCACCTTCGATCCAGGCTTGTTGTTCACCTTGGCGTTTCTCAATAGCCATGAGGACCTGCCAAACTTCTTCCAATGTTGGGAAATTTCTTGGGGGCAAGGTCCCATTTTCCTCGTTTTTATCCACTGACTTGGCCATGGGGAGCTGACGGACTGCCCTAGTGACTGCGGTGGGAACGATGTTGGACCTTGCAGCTTTGACACTAGGAGAGTAGTTCCCGGGTATTCTTGATCACTCTCTGTTCGCTGGAGGGGGTGACGGGCAAGGTTTAGACACGGGAAGGCCTCTCGGGGTAAAAGGGGGGAAAGCTTACGTGGCATGCGGTTTCCGCTTCTTTTATATATATATTTTTTGTTGTTTTAATTTACTTAAAACATGTTTTCTCAGAGTCCTAGGTAGGCTGGAAAAGATTGCTCTTCTTTTTCGCAACTATGCTAGATCCTGGGTCAGTGGAGACCATCTGTGCGGCTATAAGCCCCTCGTTTTGCACCTGTATTTCGACATCCCAGGGTGGACAGCCCCGGGCGAGGGTCCTATAGGGCAAGCGGTTTCCACCGGCCTAAAAGGAAAATCGAACCTAAGGACCGAGCCTGTCATGTTCGTTTTAATGCGTTAGTCATGTGAATAGTGAACCGAGCTGGCCATTGAGTCAAGATCGGGTCAAGAGTTCGGCATGACCTCTCTTTACCTTGCTTGCGCAAGGGATCTGTGACTTTAGGCGTTGGCTGGGTCATATCGTCATGGCTGACGTATCAAAGGCTTGATGACATGGTGTCATGTGGGCATGGATGTATATCCGAGACGGAACATCGTCTGGGTGTAGCTTCGGAAATCAAGACAAGTCAAGATTTTAGCATGACCTTTCATCGCTTTGCTTGCGCAAGGGATCTTGAGTTCCGAGCTTCGACTCAGAAAATGGCCGGCATGGGATATGTATCCAGGCTGCATGACACGGACTGGGTAAAAACCAACCGAGTCTGGACAGAGTGTGACTCAAGACTCAAACGTGCAGGGTTGACGCTTGGCTAGGATGGGATGTTTGGAATGATCCCGTGCGCGTCCAAGAGGCCTAGGAAGACCAAACGGACTGCAACTGAGACCACTCCGGGTTAAGGGTTGTAGTGTGCAGTGTATCCGAGGCAGCAGTGCGCGTAGCGTGCGGTGTAACCGAGGCAGCAGTGTGAGTAGTGTGCGGTGTAACCGAGGCAGCAGTGCGCGTAGTGTGCGGTCTCTAAAATTCTTTTTCTGAGTAAAACAGAAGTTTTTCGAAGAATTTTAAATGTATGCACAGATGTATATTGATGCATTTTTTTTAATTTTTTTTGTAAAATAAAAAGTAAAGCACATGCATACACACACAACAGTTAAAGAAAGGGGTAAAATGAAAGTTTGACCCTCATCATTGTTTTAAAAAATCTTTTGTTTTGTTTAAAAGTTTTTAAAACAAAATATCCCCAGCGGAGTCGCCAACTGAAATTACCCAGATCCGGATCGCGCGCGGATTTGGCCCCGGCACGTCTCGCGTTTGGTCGCGTTCGGGAATGTCGCCCGGATCCGATAGGCAGCGCGTTCGCGCCCCGACATTTGGCTTATTCCGTTTGCGGTGCGTTGGAGGTGTCTCGCTGTGTTTTGCTTGTAGAGTCGCCACGCCGTTTTTATTAAGCCCAAAACATTGAAAAAGGGCATCAGTTTAAAAATAAATTGTTTTTGTTGTGTGATGAGATTTTTGAGTTCGGAGGTCAGATGACTCCTCGGGAAGAGAATATTAGAATCTTAGAGCTCACCCGAGTTGCCTCGTAAAACGAGTCTTTCAGATCCCCTAATATTCTTTAACAGTTGTGTGTGTGTATGCGCTTTTAAAAATGCATGCTGTATCGGATGTCTACATTGTACACTGCTTTATTGAAATGTAACGAAATAGTGTAGGAAGGAAGCCTTACCTATGTTGGTTCGTGTCTGTCTTCCGCTGGGGAATAGTGTCTGAGGATTAAATAGTGTTCCGGTACGGACCGGGATTGCTTCGGGATATGCCGGTTGTCTGCAGACAGAGTTTCGGCGTGCGTTGGGATCGCAGGGATCACTCGGGCAGAGGTTCGACGTGCGTTGGAATCATTGGTTGGATTCGGGCAGAGGTTCGGCGTGCGTTGGAATCGTTGGTTGGATTCGGGCAGAGGTTCGGCGTGGGCCGGGATTGCCGGTTTGACTCGGAAAGAGCCGGGACGCCTCAGGAAAGACCAGGCAAGGCCTCGAAGTACCACGAGGGGCCTCAGAGTACCTCAAGAGTGCCTCGGGGCAGCGCGGGAGCATCGCGGGAGCGCTCCGAGAGGCTTCGAAGCACCACAAGGGGGCTCGGAAGGCCTCGGAAGGATCCGAATGGGGCCGGGATTGCCCCGAAGGGTCTTAGAGGGGAGCCTGAAGGCTGGGGGGAGAGGAGAGAAGAAGGAGATGTATGAAAATAAGGGAGGGGGAGCCCTCTATTTATAGTGTAGGAAAACTGCAAAGAGGTCCGTACGGACCTTGCAGGTAATCCAGAATTTTGGTTTTCCTCGATTTGCGGGAATCTCTTGGACTTTAAGGGGATTTTGGAATGATTATGTCTGGGTGCAATAAGGTCCGTACGGACCACCTCAGCATGCAAAGAGGTCCATACGGACCAACCATGTAGGGGGGTAATGATGTTCTCCGGGATTTGAGGGAATATTGTGGACTTTAAGGGGATTCAGTATTCATTGCAGCAAAGAGGTACGTACGGACCATTTATGTTTTTCTGATTTCTAAATAATTCCCAAAAGGTCCTTTTGTCCCTTTTTATCCCAGAAAGGTTTCTTCCTTGGTTTGGCTTGGGGTTTTTGAGGGTTTTGAGTGTCAAAGGTCTTTGAGACTGCGTTTGTGAGTCTGCGGTGTTTCCCATGTGCTCGGAAGAGGGTGATCCAGATTGGGGTACTTACAGTGAGGGCGACCGTCAAGGACTTCTTGGAGGATGTCGTAAAAAGCAGGAAAGCATCCAAAAGCGTGGAAATAGATATTCCTGAAGACAACATCAAAATCTCTAAGTCTTTGAAAACTACCCATACAAGCTCTAGGATGAGTTACATCCGTGAAATACTAGAAGAGGAACCTCTGGTACTAGAAATTGTAGCTGACCAAGGCATAGTTCCGCCCGTCCCAGAGACAAATCATGTTCCCATCAACTGCCAGAACTCGGGGGCCAACCCTGACTTGAGGATAGTTGATCTGCCCGACGTTGACGAACTGATGCTAGAGGAAGGCCTCGACGTGAATGACAACGAGGGTAGAAGACTTAGAGAAGTCATCATCGAGTCTCTGGAATTTTGAGATGGTCCAGAAATGGAGCCCGTGGATGAGTTAGAAGAGGTAGTCATCAACCCTGTTTATCCCGAGCAAAAAATCAAACTCGGGGGCCAGCTATCCCCGAAAGAGAAGGAAGAAATCATCTTCCTCTTAAAAAACAGTCTCGACATCTTTGCTTGGAGAGTCGAAGACATGAGGGGGATCAATGAAGAAGTAGCCCTCCACCGCCTAGAAGTTGATCCATTGGCAAAAACCATCTCACAGACAAGGAGGATTTTTGCAAGGGACAAGGAGGAAGCTATCAAGGAAGAGGTGAAAAAGTTACTTAGCGTTGGAATCATTCAAGAAGTGAAATACCCCGTTTGGTTGGCCAATGTGGTAATGGTGAAAAAACAAAATGGGAAGTGGCGAATGTGTATAGACTTCACTGATCTTAACAAGGTCTGCCCTAAAGACAGTTATCCTCTCCCCAGAATTGATAAGTTGGTTGACTCCATAGCTGGACACCGAACTCTCAGCTTTCTAGACTCCTATTCAGGCTATCACCAAATCAAAATGGTGGAAGAGGACATTGAGAAGACGGCCTTCCAAACATCTGGTCAAAATTATTGTTATGTCATGATGCCCTTTGGACTCAAGAACGCGGGTGCTACCTACCAACGCATAGTGAATGAGGTATTTGGAGCACAAATAGGTCGCAACATGGAGGACTACATTGATGATATGGTCATAAAGACCAAGGAGGGCAGCCACGCCCCTGACCTCGAGGAAACAATAAACAATCTCTGAGCCAACAACATGAAGCTAAACCCAAGTAAATGTGTGTTTGGGGTGACAACTGGGAAATTCCTAGGCTTCATGGTGAGATGTTGTATGTTTTCCTAGCTGCCACAGATCATGCAGTCGCAACTGTTCTTGTAAGAAATGATGAAGGAACATAGAAACCGATCTACTATGTCTCTAAGGCATTATGAGACGTGGAGAGCAGATATTTCAACGTAGAAAAGATAGCGTACGCACTAGTTATAGCCTCAAGAAAACTACGTGCCTACTTTTCTGCGCATCACATCACTGTGTATATCAATGAACCATTGAAGAAAATTCTGCATAAGTTGGATGGCTCCGAACGTCTCCTGAATTGGTTTATCGCTCTTACTGAGTTTGATATCACTTACCAACTGTGATGATGTGCCTAATTTTTTCGAAAGGAACTTTGAAATTTTTCGTTTCTTTGAAAAACCAATCGAAAAGACCGGAGTCGCCACGCCATTTTTATTTTAAGGGCCAAAACTTTGAAAAATGCCCGAGATTAGAGATTTGGGTTCGGAGGTCACGTTACACGCCGGGAAGGACGTTAGTGTGCACCCGGAATGCCTCGTAAAACGAGTCTTCCAAGCTAAAAACTATTTGTTTGTGTGTGTGTGTGTGTGTTACTTTGGCCAAAATAAGTTGAAACTGAGGAAAGTAAAAATTGGGAATTCTTTATTAGAATTTGGACAGATCCCATGATTTTTGGTGTGATTTTTGGGTTGAGTTTTGGTACTCAAAAGATTTTTGGAAGTTGGAAACCATTTCTGCCAGAATGAAAAAGGCAGTGGTAACTTAATTTTGAAATGGATTTAAGGGCTTCAAAACTTCATAATCTGAGAAAACTCAGAGAATGAAAGTTGTTTCAGACACCTCAAATAAGATTTCTGTGAAAGAATTTTCCATTTTGGAGAAGATTTGAGGACCCAAAACCTTCTGAAAATTTCAGGTATGAGATCTGGACTTCCAGAGACTGGTGATCTGACCTTCAAAAGAAAATTTGAAAAATGGAGTTTTACTCACGCAAAAAATAAAGTAAAAATATTTATGGAAATCTATGAATGTTGGCTACAAAAAGTTTTTTGTAGTCAACACCAAATTCCAAGTTTATCTGTATCCAAAAAATTAGACCATGGACTGGGGTCTTAGAAAATTGCTACTGGACAGCAACTTCCTCTTGAAGAAAAACATGATTTTAAAGGGGATTTGGCATCCATGCTTGTCCCCATTTCCCTAGGTTTTGATTAGTGATCACTTGACATTTTAGTGGTGAATCAACTATATCAAACCATCCTTGGGGTACATTAGGACTAAGCACTTCATTTGCTTGGGAAGGGGAATTTTATCCTTTGAAAAAGAGATTTGGTGTATGAAAATGAGTTTTAGGGTTTTGAAAGTGTGTTTTCTTTGCAAGTAAGTAAGAACACTTTGAAAATAATGTTGATCCTTGTAGAAGATCATCCATGGAGATGAACTTCCATGGTGATCTTCTTGGATCTAAGACAAGAAGATGAACAAACTACATTTTGAAGTTTGAAAATGTATGCATGAATGAAGGATTTTAGGGTAAGGAGAAGAAGGGTTTACCAATCTTCTTTGTGTTTTGAGTTTTTGGCTTGAATGTAAGAGTGTTTGAGGCTTGAATATGAGAGTGTTTGAGGCTTGAATATGAGAGTGCTTGAGTGAGTGTGATTTTGGGTGAATAGTTGAGAAAAAGGTGACAATTCTAGAGAATTCTCACTGTTTTCTCTCTATTTTCGCCAAGGTGCAGTTGCAAATTGTGTTTCTTCTCTTTTATTTCTGAGACTGAAGGCCTCAATTTATAGCCCTCTGGAAATTACATAACCATCCGCGCGGATGGTTCCTGCAGCGTGCACTGTTCATTAATTGCGGCGAGCTTTGGACACAAAGAATATTTTCAAAAAAATTCAAACTGATTATGTTTTTCAGCTTGCTAATTCGGGTTTTTTCTATTTCTTTTGCTTTTTAAGATTCTTTCTTTGGTTTATCTTTTTTTGGCAATCCCTAATCTACCCTTACTTGGTTAGAAATGTTAGGAATTGTTAGAAATGTTAAAACTTTCGTTAATTTTCTAACGAAAATACTAACAAACTCAAATTGGAGCACTTACAGTAGCCCCTCGGCGACGGCGCTTTCGAAGGAAGCGGGGTCGTCGATAAGAGTAAGGCTCCATATTTGACAGGATGATCAAGTGATCGAGTGGCTGAACCTATTTAATAGGCTACCTACGTATCCTTAAGAGGAATCAAGCCGGCCGTAGTTCGGGTCTTTGACCCTGGAGATGATGGCGTTTTAGGTGCCTCGAACCTGATGAGCGAGTTCTGCAGTCGGTTGCTGGAAAGAAACTCTGCTGGGGATAAGAGATGACCATTTTCGGTCGGATTGTATATCTGCTCTGCTGGGGATAGGAATGACCATTTTCGGTCGGATGGCTATCCGCTCTGCTGGGGATAGGAATGACCATTTTCGGTCGGATGACTGAACCTAATGATAGGCTACCTACGTATCCTTAAGAGGAATCAAGCCAGTCGTAGTTCGGGTCTTTGACCCTGGAGATGATGGCGTTTTAGGTGCCTCGAACCTTGATGATGGCGTTTTAGGTGCCTCAAACCTTGATGATGGCCTTTTAGGTGCCTCGAACCTAGAAGATGGCATTTTAGGTGCCTCGAACCTTGATGATGGCGTTTTAGGTGCCTCGAACCTTAATTTGAAATGGCCTTTCGGTGGACTTTGTCTGCTGCCGAAGGAGAGGGTGACCGTTTTGGTCGAGGGGCTGGACCTAATGATAGGCTACCTACGTATCCCTAGTGGGAATCAAGCCCTTTTGTAGTTCGAGATCTACTCGAGATTTCGTTGGCTTTTGGGATTCCGTTAACTTTGCTGGGGATTTTGTTAGCCTTTGCTGGGGAAAAATCAGACGTATTCGTCGGGGAAATCGGTCTTACGTTTTACTGCCGGGGAATAATTTTGATGAAAGAGACGGGATTCCGTTATCTTTCTCGGAGAAATCGGACTTACGTTTGACTGCCAGGGAATAATTTTGATGAAAGAGACGGGATTCCATTATCTTTCTCAGAGAAATCGGACTTACGTTTGACTGCCGGGGAATAATTTTGATGAAAGAGACGGGATTCTGTTATCTTTCTCGGAGAAATCGGACTTACGTTTGACTGCCGGGGAATAATTTTGATGAAAGAGACGAGATTCCGTTATCTTTCTCGGAGAAATCGGACTTACGTTTGACTGCCGTTGATGATTTTGATGAAAGAGACGGGATTCCGTTATCTTTCTCGGGGAAATCGGACTTACGTTTGACTGCCGTTGAATGATTTTGATGAAAGATACGGGATCCCGTTATCTTTCTCGGGGAGATCGGACTTACATTTTACTGCCGTTGATGATTTTGATGAAAGAGACGGGATTCCGTTATCTTTCTCAGGGAAAATCGGACTTACGTTTGACTGCCGTTTGATGATTTTGATGAAAGAGACGGGATTCCGTTATCTTTCTCGGGGAAGTCGGACTTACATTTGACTGTCGTTGATGATTTTGATGAAAGAGACGGGATTCCGTTATCTTTCTCAGGGAAAATCGGACTTACGTTTGACTGTCGTTGATGATTTTGATGAAAGAGACGGGATTCCGTTATCTTTCTCAGGGAAAATCGGACTTACGTTTGACTGCCGTTTGATGATTTTGATGAAAGAGACGGGATTCCGTTATCTTTCTCGGGAAGTCGGACTTACGTTTGACTGCCGTTGATGATTTTGATGAAAGAGACGGGATTCCGTTATCTTTCTCGTGGAAATCGGACTTACGTTTGGCGCCGTTGATGATTTTGATAGAAAGAGACAGATTACATTATCTTTCTCGAGGAAATCGGACTTACGTTTGACTGCCGTTGATGATTTTGATGAAAGAGACGGGATTCCGTTATCTTTCTCGAGGAAATCGGACTTACGTTTTACTGCCGGGGAATGATTTTGATAAAAGATACGGGATCCCGTTTCTTTCTCGGGGAGATCGGACTTACGTTTGACTGCCGTTGATGATTTTGATGAAAGAGACGGGATTCCGTTATCTTTCTCGGGAAATCGGACTTACGTTTGACTGCCGGTGATGATTTTGATGAAAGAGACGGGATTCCGTTATCTTTCTCGAGGAAATCAGACTTACGCCTTCCGACTACGCTGCGATCACGGGTCTGTCCTTTAATGGACGCAGCATTGAGTGGCGAGACGGCTACAGCGATCTGGATCTGCGGGCCCTGCTAGGATTTTCCCCTATTCCCAAAAAGGGGATGGGTATGGAGTACGCTGTGGTCGAGGGAAAGATTGTGGAGATCATTGGGAGCTACGAGGCTGGGGATGAGAGGATAGGCGGCGAAGCGGTGCTAGGGCCTTTCTATGGTTTGCTTTTTCGAGCACTCTTTTTGGACATGCCGAGGGACGGCTGTTTTTGCCTTGCGAGGTCCCTTGGAGGGGACGTAGGGATGGCCGCAGGAGAGGTCTCTTGGGGAGAGGCAGGGCGCGAGCTCTATTTCGCTCTAGATCGGTATAGCCGGAAGGTCAGTCGGTTCCTTGACATGCTTCGAGTTCCTCTGCGGGAGGTATAAGCTTTCCTTTTGCTTTTACTCTTTTCTTTAAGCACGTATCCTTTTTTTTTGCACTTAATTGATGTGATTTTTACCTTTCGCAGGTATGGGCGTTGGAGTTCTTTCACTTCACGATGTGGCGGCGGCCGACGAGTACGTCGGAGCGTATCCGGCCATGCGTTCTGGTCCAAGTTTTCCCTGGAGAAGAAGGGTTCCGGAGGGCGCACGACCCTCGAATACGAGGGGCCCTTTGCCTTTGACGGGCCGAGACGGATGAGGGGATGATATTTTATCCACAGGATCGTTTCGATGTGGCACAGTGAGGCGGCGAGGTATGGACCGTGCGGCGGAGAGATTTTGAGGAGCTTGACTTGCGACGTGTATTATCTGGGGGAGAAGTGATTAAATCGGCATGGCGTGGGTCGCCTTTGATGACACCGGTGGAGCCTCCCGCCGACATGATGTATCCGAGCGAGAGGTCGGAGCACGGGCGATGCAAGGCGGCCGGCACTTCTCGGCATTCGTGGCGGTGAGCCGTATCCGTGATTTGTCTTGAGAAGGCCGTGAGGCCCAGCGAGGTTCTTGATGGAGAGGATTAGGGATCACGCAGTACCCTCGGACGGACTTTTCATATGTCCAGATGGGGTTAGGTGAGGGTGCGAATCCCCGGCTGAGCGGCTTCCACGAGCTTTCCGACCTCCGTCGGGTATGAAGGTATGGCTTCTCCTTCCCACCTCTTTTTTTTTTTGCTTACGTCTTTTCCTTTCTTTCTGTCATCGTTTTCACCTCAACTATTTCGACGCTTTTGCTCCCGTGCGGTTTCCCGAGAGGTGGTCGTGGAGAGAAAGCTGACGGCGGGTGATCGGGCTAAGAGATTCATCGGGAGGATGGTGGCTTGTGGAGCCCCTCAGGCTAGAGCGGCGACCACAGCCGGCGCTGTCGAGCGGGAGACTTCCCACTGAGCCTTAGCGTTCTTAGAGACTCCTCTTTCTCCTCTCATAGATCCCCGCGTGGTGCTTGCCTTCGGACCACGTCATTCTCGGAGATCCTTACGGGCGAGGACACGTACGGCATCATGGTGGATCTTCTTCGCACGTCCCAGGAGTCGCGCGCCTTCACCTTCGGATATGATTTCTTTGCGGATCTTGGTTTGCCGTATCGAGCGTGCCGGTTGGTCATGGCGAGCCTTCCTCGGAGAGACGAGGGCGATGATTCGAGCTTTGAGATCTTCATAGGCCTGCGAGGGAGCGGGCCGAGAGCACTTAAGAGGATCGGGGAAGCGCCGGCCACCGAGGATTCCGATTGGTGATTTCCTGAGGCGATTTTTGGGGTGTACTTATTTAAACAGATACACTTTATTTTCATGCATATTTTTTTTCTCTTTTTTTTGGAATGTAATAATCTAGGATTATTGTTATTTTATTTTATTTTTTTGAATGCAATGTCTTTGTATAGATATGCAATGTTGCATGAGCCTCAGTTTTTGGCAAGGGTGTAGATGTTTGGTGTATGGGTTTGGTTTGGACGAGGCTTTAGGCATGGGACAAAATATTCCTTTGTGGTGCGACGGTTTAAAGCGCAGCAAAATTTTTTTGGTAACAATACTATCCGCGCGGATAGGACATGAATACGACATTGTCCTTTAATTTTGCTTCGAGATCTGGTCTTACTTTATTTCAAATTCAAATACCTTCTTCAACCACCGGTTCAAACGGCCATTTTCGGGAGAAGGAGAGAAAAACCATGGAGAGAATTGTGAGCATGAGAAATCCACCCAAATTATCCCAAAATTCTCAAATGCAATTCTTCACCAAGTTTAAAGAGTGGTCTCGGGAGATTATGCATGAGAGGAGGTCATTCTTTGAAGAAAGGTACAAGATACGATGCTTGTGGTCTCTCAAGGAATTGATTCCGGATTATGATCTTTTGAGAGCTTCTTCCTCATTTTGGGACACTAGAAGGCATGTTTTTTGCTTCTCTTACAATGAGATGGTCCCGACTGTCGAAGAATTTCGGGCCTTGCTTGGTGGTCCCGAGGTGGAGGAGATTGCAATTCCTTTGCCCGGAGGAGCCTCTTTTGTTGACAAGTTGTGCAACCTTCTTCATCTTTCCCTAGAGGAAGCACAAGGTATGATCTGTAGTCCCGATCACTTTGATATTTCCGATCTTCCTGATAGATTTAAGAGCTTAGGCTTGATTGATGATGCCTATTGGGATGCCTTTGCACTTTGCATGTTTGGTACCTTGTTCATGGTTTATTCCTTTGGGATCTGTCATCGGTCTCTGCTGGATATTGTTGTTCATTGTCGCTTGGGCAGAGATGTTGTACCTTTGATCCTGGAGGAGACTTTTCATGCTCTCGATAGGCTGGCTATTAGGAGACGGTATATGCACGGGGGCAGCCCGTTTCTTTTGACTTTGTGGCTGATGGAGCGCTTGGGGATTCTTCGGGAAACTTCTGATACGATCAAGCCTTGGACATTCGCCAGGAGAGGGGTTGTTGTAGATTTTTGATGATCAGGGCTCATGGGAGCGTTGGATGGCTGGTCGCCGGACAGAAGATATCAGATGGTCAGTGCCTTGTTGGCGGGTGGAGACTCGCAGAGTACTTCTGGACGGGTCTCATGTGGTCATGCTTCCGGGGCTTTCTCAGTCCAGCTTCTATATTCCGGCTTTAGTTCTGAGACGGTTCGGCTTGGGCGAGGTTCCTTTGGAGGATTTTGATGATATAGCCACCGGGGTGGTGGCTTTGCTTATGGATGACCCTTCGGTGTTTTCCTTTCTTTCCGAGTATGGA